>JAXBDA010000153.1:0-112646 GCA_036023075.1 Gaultheria prostrata | reverse complement strand
TTTTGAAAAAAGTAATAATTAAAGAGAGGTGTAATAATTGGAGAGAGATAGAGAGAGAAATGAAAATAATGATTGGAGAGAGGGGTATGAGTGGAGAGAGAAATGTGATTAATGATTGGACATATGAGAGATGAAGAAAGAATCTTTTTGGAAATTTTTTTGGAAATGTGAAGTGAACAAGGTGCATGTATTTTAGTAGTTTTTGGCCTTCTCTCCTAATTTTTTGGGACGTTGCTTCTAGTGGTCATTTACTTTTCTAATAACCTTTTAAGCATAGTCATGTTGAATTAACAGTGTTTAATATCCTTTTACAGATCAGGTGGTTTTACCTTTTGAGCCCCTAACTTTAGCATTTCAAGATGTGCAATACTACATTGAAACCCCTGTGGTATTTCATATAACCTATTCTCTTAGGACGTTAGGTGCTTGGTATACATCAAGAGCAGTTAGACGATCTTACATTGGGTGATTTGTCATTTTGTTTGATCTCAGGCAATGAGAGAAAGGGGTTCCAATCAGAAACAACTCCAACTTCTTTGTGATATTACGGGTGCATTACGACCTGGTGTTCTTACAGCGTTGATGGGAGTCACTGGAGCTGGTAAAACAACTCTTTTGGATGTTCTTTCTGGGAGGAAAACTAGTGGCACTATTGAAGGAAATATTAGAGTTGGAGGGTTTCCAAAGGTTCAAGACACGTTTGCTAGGATTTCGGGTTACTGTGAGCAAACAGACGTACATTCCCCACAAATTACAGTAGAAGAATCGATGATTTATTCTGCTTGGCTACGTCTGCATCGTGAAATTGATTCGGAAACTAAGTTTGTATGTTTGATATACAACATTTCTATGAGTCAAATTTTCTCCTTAATTAATAAAAAGGATGCCCAGTGCACAAGGCTCCTGCTATTGCGGGGTTTGGGGAAGGTACCAGCAATCGGAGAGGTTGTTTCCACGACTCGAACGTGGGACCCCCAGGTCACATTGGGGCAACCTTACCATTGCACCCGGGCCGCCCTTCTCAAATTTACTCTTTAAGTCTGATTATTACATCAATAGCTCATTCGATAGCTGCTACATTTGTTGACAGGAATTTGTAAGAGAAGTTCTTGACATGATCGAGCTTAATGAAATAAAGGATTGCTTGGTTGGAATGCCTGGCGTCAGTGGTTTATCGACTGAACAACGAAAGAGGCTTACAATAGCAGTGGAGCTTGTTGCTAACCCCTCTATTATTTTCATGGATGAACCTACAAGTGGGTTGGATGCAAGAGCAGCTGCCATTGTTATGCGGGCTGTGAAGAATGTGGCTGATTCAGGAAGAGCAATTGTTTGCACCATTCACCAACCAAGTATTGACATATTTGAAGCATTTGACGAGGTAGGAAACCAGTTAACTTATAATAGGACTTGGAAATGAGTCAGCTTCGACCCTGAACCGGAATCAAGAATTTGAACTTCAAAGTTGTTTGTTTAACGTAGAATGTTTTTACTCTATAGGTTAAGTATGGTGCGTAAAATTACTTTGCGCATTGAAAAAAGGACCTCCTATAAAAGGAAATTTATGGTAAATGGTGCAGCAAAGAGCAAGCTTCAAAACCTACTTTTCCTATTGATTTGAAGCCTTCCAAGTTTTAGCAGGATGTTTTGTTGATGTTGTTATTCCTAGTATTAGCTATGTGAGACTTAGTATACTTGTTGGCCTATCCCTTAATTGCTTGAGCTTTCTTTTGCAGTTGAAATGTTGTGTAATTGAACATAAAGTTACGTCTAATGTGCAGTTGAAATTTATTGCAGTTAGTACTGTTGAAAACTGGCGGGTGTATTATCTACTCTGGACCACTAGGTGACCATTCAAGCAATGTCATCAAATATTTTGAGGTTAGTTTGCCAAAAAAATGCATAGGCCTTTTAGATATTTTTGGTTTACTACTTGTACGGGTACTTCTTGTAAACTTATGTGGTTAACTACGATCCATCTTAATTCCGATTGTATCTGTCTACTAGGATATCTCTGGGGTTCCGAAGATCAGAAACAATTACAATCCAGCAACATGGTTGTTCGAGGTCACTTCCACATCGGTGGAAGCAAGACTTGGCATCGATTTTGCCCAAGTTTATAAGAATTCCGTCTTGTATCAGTGAGTACAACTGCTAATTAGTTCTTTAAGTGTTTTGAGTTCGGATTGTCATCCTGGAAACTTCTTATCCGACCCAAAAGCTTGAGCTATTAGGTGGAGAGGTCCCATCATTGTATTAAGTGATCACCCATTTCATTCCCAATCAATGTGGGATTGTATTCCTTAACACCCCCCTCACGCACAGCCTGTTTTTGAGGTTTGTCACGTGTAGCCTCTTTTTGGATCTACCATCGTACAACCCTTTTTGATGCATCTGTCATCGTGGAGCGTGGATTGTAAATTTAAAAAATGTGGGGTGGAATGGCCCTGCTCTAATGCTATGTGGAACTTTATAGCCAACCCAAAAGCTTAAGCTATTAGGTGGAGAGGTCCCACATAGCATTGAGTGATCACCCATTTCATTCCCAACTAAAGTGGGATTGTATTCCTTAACAGTCATTATAGACTTGCTTGGTTTGACAGTAATGTCGAGTCTATCTTCTCAAAATAAGCATTGTGTGAAGTTGGTTTTTTACTTGGACCCTTATCCCAGGATGTCTTCTGAAATATTTTACTTTCCATGGTCCTAAGGTGATCTTAGATACAGTTTCAGCTGCAAAAACAAAATGAGGTTTAATTAATAAATTCTATAGTCATTGAAAATATTGCATAACCAACAAATGCTGGGAAGCTCATAATACATTCGCCTTACTGTTTGCATATGTCTGGTAAGGGGGTTATGGATTTGAAGCAGGAAAGTTTAAATGGCTACTAAGTCTGTAGTAGAAGCTTATATTTTCTTATGACTGAGTTGTGGTCATATGGAAAGATTGGACAGTGGTTGTCATTAAATCACTCAAATCTGGCACTAGTAAGTTCTAATGTGAGTACTTGAAATTGTGTAGGCAATTACTTATTGGACATTTGAGGTAATGCTAATTGCTAAATTATGCCATGCAGCTTAATTAGACAGTGTGGGCGGTAAGAATTGCTATATTTTAAGATTAAAATTATTTTTATGAATTAGGAAAATGGAAGCTTTAATTGGTAGATGGACATAATGTTGTGATACAGATGTGAACTCTACAGAGTCACAGACAGTTCAGCAACTAATTACCTTTGTGATATGGCATCCTAAGATCGTATTATGAAAACAGTGTACCGGTTGTTTAAGGGGATAGTGTGACATAGGCGCAAATAGGAAAGATAGTAGAAATTTGGGTACACCTTACTTTTATATCTACCTATTTTAGGTTTTGGCGATCTTCATTTATATAACCTGTGCAATGCTCACCATCTGTCAAATATTTGCATCAACATGCATCCATAGTAGCATGATGGATGCATTTTGGCAACACTCTTGAATATTTGGTATTTTGTTGATACCACTCTTCAGTTTATGTGGCTCATTTCTAGTCCTTGTTATTGTAGGAACAATAAAGCACTTGTAAGTTCTCTAAGTATTCCCGATTCAAAAGAGTTGCATTTTTCAACCCGCTTCTCACAAAATGGTTGGGAACAATTCAAATCCTGCCTCTGGAAACAACACTTGTCTTATTGGAGAAGTCCTTCCTACAATCTGATGCGCTGCCTGTTCTCGCTAATCATATCTTTTCTCTTTGGGATTCTATTTTGGGATCAAGGGAGGAAAATGTGAGTAAGTTACATTGAATAAGGGAGTCAATAAGTGGAATTTTGCACATTTGACATAGACATTATTTTGTTGGACAGAGATAACCAGCAGAATCTTTTTAATGTACTGGGGGCAATGTTCATGGTTGCAAATGTCTTGGGTGTAAACAACTGTTCATCGGTTTTACCACATGTCTCAACGGAAAGATCTGTTTTGTATCGAGAAAGGTTTGCAGGAATGTATAGCGCATGGGCTTATGCACTTGCTCAGGTAACTCTCTTAATTTCCTGAGCCTTAGGTAACTCGATTGAAATATTGCAATGTTCCCTAATGCTTTTAATATATGAATTTCTTAACTAGCATTGTGTTACTACCACTTGCTACAAATTTATTATGGCTGCTTAATTTTCGTAGGTCACGATTGAGATTCCCTATCTCTTAGCCCAAGCAGTTATATCTGTGATCATCATGTATTCCATGATCGGGTATCATTGGTCAGCTTTTAAGGTTTTATGGTACTTCTATGCGATGTTGTGTACATTGATGTACTTCACTTACCTTGGAATGCTGCTTGTGGCAATGACACCGAGCTTTCCAATAGCAGCAACTTTACAGTCAGCGTTCTTCACAATCTTTGAGCTCTTCTGTGGATTTTATATTCCTCAACCGGTAATCTACAACCTTTACTTGATGTGGTACACTCTTACTTGTAGTTCACATTCAGCTTAACTTTGGATTGCTAATTGGGAAAAACCTTTTATTTTCGGCGAAAATCAACCTTACTCCTCTATCCTACTTATTGTCTTCAATTCAACAATCAAGCCCTAAGTTACTCGCTGTTTTGGCACTCGAATATCCTCTATATTGGATGATGCACCAACCTGCAACTTTTGAAAATCAATCCAAAATCACAGATCTCCGAAATCTAAAAGATTTTTTCTCTACCTTAGAACCTTAACCCTGATCGCCACAAAGCCTATCATTTCTTATTTGCAGCTGCGCTAACCAAATTTTCTAACACGGTCCTACCTCGATCCCATGGCGCTCACGGCTCATCTGAAATCTGGATCTTCTTTTTGCTATTATGGCAGCAACTTTACTATTGCTAAAATTTGTGAGATGATTTGGTTAGAAATAAGTGAATGGTCCATAGAAACATACAACCTCCCTCTGACTTATGGTAAACCTAGCTTGTTAAATCTTAAAGAGATTTTACCTGCTGGGATTGTGAACTCCTGTTGTTTCTGTTTTTATTTTTCTGCCTTTAAATTGTTACTAACCTAGTTGAATTCATAATGCCTCACGCAGCAAATACCCAAGTGGTGGGTCTGGATGTATTATCTAGCTCCTACATCTTGGACCCTAAAGGGGATGATGACTTCACAATATGGAGATGTACAAAAGGAGATTATGGTGTTTGGCGAAACTAAAACCGTCTCGGCTTTTTTAAGAGATTACTTCGGATATCACCATGATAACCTATTCATAGTGGGCATTGTTGTCACTATGTACCCCATTGTCTTTGCTTCTCTATTTGCACTATGCATAGAGAAGTTAAACTTCCAGAAGAGATGACTCATGACTTTATGTTGGATGTGTTTTGTACTTAGTTTAGGGTTATCTCTTATGTTGGAGAGGAAAATTAGAACCTTTAGTTTTGCCTTTTTGGCATTTCTGGATCCACTTCAGTGATTGAAATTGTCCAATTGTAGTGCTCGTGGAAAGTTTAAGAATGCCAAAAAGCACATATATTGGGTATCGATAAATGCAATTTTAGAACACTTTATATTAGGAAAAAATTGAATAATACCTTGAAAAAAATTGCATGTATTTTTATGGTAAATATGTTTCGATCATGAGCTTATTAATATTCGATTAACTTGATTTTTAACATCGTTGAACATCCGATGAACTCTACAATATGAATAATTTCGGTCGTCGAAGTGAGCCTATAAAGAACACGATGGAGGATCTCTTACGCTCATAAGTTCAATAACAAATAAAAATAAAAAATTTCATTTCTTGCTTTATTACTACGCTAGTCATCTAGAAGCCCAAAAAGACAGAACTAAGCGAAGGTGTCTGACAATCGAATAGTATTCTCAAACTTTCTTGCACCACTTATTGAGTGACAACAGACTCTTTTGAGTTCGATTCAACGTGATCAAAAGGTTGTACAAACTGGGTCTAATGGAATAAGATCTCGATCTCAATAAGGAAATGGAATATTGGAGGGAGATCTCTCTAGTAGGGATGTTGATTCAAAGCAATCCATAGCTCACCGACAAAGCTCATACATTCTCCCCTCTCTCCCCTAAAGGAGAGAGATGTTCCATATCTTTCCTTTTGATTTGGTTGGCAGGGTCAGGGCCTTGGACAAATTGGATTGGTTCAATTTTTTCTCCTACCTCTTCTAATAGAAAATGTCATTAGCGTTATAGTTTCACTCTGTATCCCACTCCTTCAACTTTCCTCGAAATAACCTCAATCTTTTCAGGCTTTAATGTGGGCTCATAACGGTGATCTAAATCGTTGATTCTGTACGTCTCACATCAAACAACATTTGTGAAAAAAATCAACTTGATCAGATACTTGTAGATACACGAACAAAAGATATAAATTAGTCAGTCTTGCGGTTTTAAAATTAAACGGTCCAATTTATACTCCCTCCGTCCCTTTTTAAGTGTGTTACCTGAATTCCAATTATTTTTCTCTCACATCAACTTTTATAACTTTTACATCTATTTTTCATTACTTGCCCTTATCAATATAATAATATCCACTAACTTTTTAAAAAAGAATCTACTTTTAAGGGCAAAATAAGAAATGTACTCACTAACTTTTCAAAACACACACTTATTAAGAGACAACCCAAAATGAAAATGTATACACTATAAAAGTGGCGGAGGGAATACTATATTTCTTTTATCTATCAAAGTTCTATCAAGTTAGATTTTTTCTTCTTACAAAGGATGCTCAAAGACTTTTTTTTCTTTTCCCTCGGCGAAAGTTAGCATTGTTGGTGAGGTTTGAACGTCAATCAACTGCAATGAAGTAAGTGTTGTAAGCGACTGGCTACCACTCACTTGCTATGCTGCTCAATGCGAGATTATGGAATAAACGGTTTGGATCACCGTGTGAGCCCATGATTGAAGTTTGGATGAAATTCTGAAATTCATTAATTAATTGGACTTCATTTTCCATATAGCTGCCCTTGCTTCATCATGATGTGGATATAATTGCCAACGTGGCAAAGGAGGTGGGGCCCATATGAAAAGAGGTACATTGACCAAGTTATTGAAGCCTATCCTTTTCGGCAATCCAATGAGGTCATGCAAGTTTGGATCATCTCAACTCATCGCTATACACATGTGGTGGCTAGCTCATGTGATAGAGTTTCTGGATGCTTCACATTGTATTCCGGGATCGAGTCTCATTTTCCCTTCTCACGTAATAGATTAAAAATGACAAACGACTAAAAAAAAAAACACTCATCGCTATGTGGCAAACTATATCATTCTTCCCACTAAAATTATCCTAAAGGAAGAAAAATGGATGTTATTTTTGGTAATTGATAGCAACTCTTCACTTTCTTATAATTACATTCTATTTATTTGTTATATATTATTTAAAATACATATAACATGAACATTAAAAGATAAATATTGAAGTGTGGTGGTAAAAATTTGAAATACCAAAAAAAAAATTTGTGGTTGTGAAATACCAAAATCATTTCCCATAGTTTTAATCATAATAATTGGATTTTAATTGTTTTCTCTGCTGGGCCAATTGATGGATGTTCCAAGAGGAAGTTGATGGATGTTCCAAGAGGAAGTCCACTTGAAAAAAAAAAAACTAATGCTACTATAAAAAGGCTGATTGATTTCCAGTGGGACCAGACCCAAACGCAAAGCCCAATACAAGACGAATCGGTTCGGCCTACGGCGGGTAACGGGACGGGGCTGGTTTTGCCATATCCCGACTTTGATCGGGTAACTTTTAAGTGCTCTCATTCCTGCCCCGTAGAAAGTGAAAAAAATGTTTAAACTAAGAGTAAAATAGAAGAAAATACTCACATACGTATTAATATTTCAGGGCGGATGACATTAATCCGAACCCACCTCAATCACGATTGGAATTTTTTTATGATTTTGTCCAAACCCACCTAATACGGTAATACCCAACGATTTGATGAAAAACCACTCGTATCGAATTGGGTACCGAGCGGGGCGGGGCGAATTGACATCCCTACCTACCTAGGATTACCCGCCAACCAACCCCATTGGCCTTAACTAACCAAGTAGGAGATCACGCACACTGTAGCCATGATCCTCCTACCAACAATTTTTTTTGAAATTTCGCTACCAATCCACGTTCGAGTTAAGTAGCCCCACCAACCACATCAGTTCCTCTCCATCATCATCTTCTCTCTCCTCTCTCTCTCACCTGCAGCTGTTGAGTTCGGTAAGTCCAATTTTCTTCCTTCAAAGCAATCCTAGTCGAAATCCAGATCTCAATCTACCTGTTGTTTGTTTATACTTTATATATGAACCTGTATAGGCTAACGGATTGTTGATTAATTATCGGTAGAGGTTTACTTGGAGAATTTTGAGAAGCGATAGTTGAGTGTGAAAATGGCTCGGAAGAAGATAAGAGAGTACGATTCGAAAAGGATTCTCAAGGAGCACTTGAAGAGACTCGCTGGGATTGATCTCCAGATCTGCTCTGCTCAGGTACCCAAGTAATTTCTCTCTGCGAACTGTTCACTTACATGAACTTGTATACTAGAATTGTTGTGATGTCTTTGTGGGTTTTTGATATGTTATCGCATTTCTGTCGATTTCGTGCTATTTATTTTTGTGCAAGTTTAAGTCACTATTGATCGGTGTTGGATTTTTTTGTTTTTTCTCCTTTCTAATGGAGAGTGGTTTGTTTCTGTGTCTGGACTGGGGCCGGCTTCGAGTTTTCGGGCCTTTGATGCGAACTTTTTAAGTGGGAATAGTTTTAGAAAGATAACCTCATAATCATTTTATCAGTTCAAAAGATACTCATTGTTCTCGCATTTTTATAGGTGAATTTGTATACTGGAATTGGTGTGCTATCTGTTATGGACATTTGATACTTCGACGCATTCCTGTTGATTTTGTACTCGCTGATTTGGTGCAAGTTTGAGTCTCTAACACACTTTCAGTGAAAGTTGATTTTTTTTTTTGAACTGCTTCAGTGAAAGTTGATGGGTGTTGGATTTTTTAATCACTAACACACTTTCAGCCAATACTGCATATTGTCAACTCTCTGCGTAAACAAACTACATGGGTCACAATTTGTCCGTCAGTTTCTGTTACTTTCACATTACTCCATAGATTCTGCAATGCATATACGGCTAAAGACGAATAAATGGTCTTCGTTATGAGGTGTTAAATTCTTGTTAACTTGCTTTATGGAATCTGCAGCAGTTTTGTTGTCATTTATGTCTTGGTTCATGTTGAGTTTAATGGTAAAACGTTAGTGAGACTGTTCTATGATAAGTTTTCATGTATAGTTTCTTTATCTTCTTCAATAAAGCTGTCATTCAAAAGTTCACACTACTTTTCCTGCTAGGTGAACGAGTCCACAGAATTCACGGAATTGACAAACCAAGAACCATGGCTTTCATCAACAAAATTGGTTGTTAAGCCTGATATGTTGTTCGGTAAGCGGGGGAAGAGTGGACTGGTAGCCTTGAATTTAGATCTAGCTCAAGTTGCTGAGTTTGTGAAAACACGCCTTGGTGTGGAGGTGATCAGCAAATTAAGATTACTGCTAACTCCTACTATTTATTGTGTGATTCCTTCTACTTACACGTGAACTTAATCCTCTAGGTTGAGATGGGTGGCTGCAAGGCACCAATTACCACATTCATTGTCGAACCATTTGTTCCTCATGACCAAGAATACTACCTTAACATTGTATCTGACAGGCTTGGCTGTACCATTAGCTTTTCGGAATGTGGAGGTATTGATATTGAAGAGAATTGGGATAAGGTAAGCTGACAAAAATTCTTCTTGCTGTATTTACATGTTTAATAGGATTCTACTCTTTGATTTGGCTGACTTTCTATCATCAAATAGCTAGCTTGGATTCCCTTCGAGGCATTCCTATATTAAATTGTGTCCACTGTTTTGCCACAGGGTAACACACACCAAATATCAGAGTCCAAACTGATCATTCTTGCATGTAATATACTTCCCATGTGGCCATTGCTGGTCATTTTTTTGTCACTAAAAGCCTTCCCCTTGAGGTTTTAGGATTGATACAGCCTCTCTATTATTGCCGTGCTGTTCGCCTGTCCCACCTCCCTTGTCAATTTCTATGTTCCCTAGTTCGTCAATGACTGCATATAAATTGCCTTTGAGGGTGAAAACATGTCGTATATTCAAATATGTGATTCTTGCAGGTAAAAACTATCTTCCTTCCAACTGAGAAACCTATGACGCTGGAGGCATGTGCTCCTCTGATTGCGACACTTCCACTGGAGGTTAGTTCTGACATCCTTTCTTTCACGATAAGTCTTTTCTACTTTCTTAAGTATGTTACAGGTTCATTACAATGGCACTTGAATTGGTCTTCATATAGATATTTTGTCATTATGTACATTGTACTGTGGACTTCTTACATGTTCTTACACAATCTGGCATGATTGCAAAATTTGGAATTAGTAATCTTGAAGTTGGGTTACTTTTCAGGTCTAAGTTATTATGTTTTCATGGTTTTCCATGTTCGCTAAAACCTAAAGTATTGACAGAGGCAGCATATCTCTTTATCTGTTTCTTATTAGCTGTCTTTAGTTGACTTTTGAATGCTCCACTCTTCCATTAAGTCAATTTCTCTGCAAATCTATTTTCAGTTTTCCATTTTTCTGCAAATCTACATTATTGTTCAGTTTGTATCCATCGGATATAATCATACATTTTTACTCAGGTTCGAGGAAAAATTGGTGATTTCATAATGGGCGTATTTGCTGTTTTCCAAGGTATGTAGTACTTGGGGATGAAGTTATTATTTGATTTTTGCGATAAGTATGTGTTTTTCAAATCCAAGTCAAGTGTGTCATCGTATTTTCTAGGTGTGTGCTATTCAGAGATCAAAAATTGCACCAGGACTTGTAGTATATAAGAAATCATGCTCAAGTGATTGCAACTCCCAATTTAAAAAAAGAAAAGAAAAGAAAAATGAAAGTGATTGCAATTCCGTACATTGAAGTACTTTGTGTATACAAAAATCCGAGGGATCTTTAGAGGCTAAGATTTAATTTGACTTGCAATGATCTTTGAAGGTAGGATATAATTGTGTTCATTGGTCCCTCTCAACAAAGACAGGGATTTAAAATTATATCCTTTTATGTGTGCGCCATTGCCTGAAAGAATGTTCAAATGTGGGTGGTGGTTTTTTCTGTTTTGTGTGTGTGGCATCCTCGTAGGACATAGACATTGTCCACATGATATTTCTTCTGATATTCGGTATGTCCTGTTTGTAGATCTGGATTTCAGTTTCATTGAGATGAATCCATTTACCCTGGTGAATGGGGAGCCATACCCATTGGATATGAGGGGAGAGTTGGATGACACTGCTGCCTTTAAGAACTTTAAAAAGTGAGCTTCTTGTTGATTTGATGGGATCTATGCATTCTCTGTTTGAAACAGAAATATTGACTCGTTAAATGTTCCTTTTAAAACCACCGTGTTGTGATGCTAGCTATATGTTTATGCACTCAGGTGGGGTAACATAAAGTTTCCTCTCCCCTTCGGAAGAGTTATGAGTCCTACAGAAAGCTTCATTCACTCGTTGGACGAAAAGGTAAGTGCATATTCAGTAATGTGCGTGAGAAAGTTCCTATGGCGAGTCGGCACATATAATTTGCTGGGTTGCCGGAAAAAAGCTGGTGTTGATAATTCTTCCGCTAAGCTTGGCGATTTTTACTTTTAACTAAGTATGCAAGTGGACTGTTGTTTTGTTATTGGCTCTAGCTAGCAAGTCTGAAGCTCCTGACCTATGGTACAAAGTATCTAATAGCTCATCTCTTTTAAGGTCCACAAATTTGCTTTACTTGCACATGAAAAAAGAAATGAAAAAAAGAATAAAGATACCTAATTTGGCTTGTTGATATTACTTTTGCATATGAACCCACAGTTGGCAGGGAACTACACATCTTTCCAAAGTACACGTGCTTTATTTAAGAAAGTTACTCGAGTCCACGAAGTTTGTTGGGAAAATAAGCTTTTTAGCCCCATCATTTCTTGAGCTAACTGTTATGCTCTGGTTTATTCCAATTCTATGGCGGGGTTCAGTTATGGAATTGGAGTTTCCTTCGCGCTATCAGCAGTCATAAATTTGAGTTCATCTTGTTTGCATTTCAGACTAGTGCCTCTCTGAAATTTACCGTGTTGAACCCAAAAGGACGCATTTGGACAATGGTAGCTGGAGGCGGTGCTAGTGTTATTTATGCTGATACAGTAAGTGCTTTTTATACATCTCCAATCTACCATTTCTTCGTGCATAGAGGCAAAGTCAGGCCCTTTTGCAACATTTCAGTTTTTCTAGTATGCATAGCTGAAGCTAATATTGATGCTAATTTTAACCAGGTTGGAGATTTGGGTTATGCATCCGAACTTGGTAATTATGCAGAGTATAGTGGAGCTCCAAATGAAGAGGAGGTTCTGCAATATGCCAGAGTTGTTATTGATGTAACATATCAGTCTTCTTCCTTTTCCTTATATTGAAGGTTTAACGTGAAAGTATGATAATCCATGTTTACGACAAATAATTATCCCTTTGTTGTCATCACAGTGTGCCACGACAGACCCTGATGGTCGTAAGAGAGCCCTTCTAATTGGAGGCGGTATTGCTAACTTCACCGACGTTGCTGCAACTTTCAATGGGATTATTCGGGCCCTCAGAGAGAAGGTAATGTTAAATTAAATTATTCAAAGTTTTCAACCTCCTGGTCAATAGTCTATGTTAAACTGATACCAATCTTTGTCATACAGGAATCCAAGTTAAAAGCTTCAAGAATGCACATCTATGTTAGAAGAGGTGGTCCCAACTATCAGACTGGGTTGGCAAAGATGCGTGCCTTGGGACAGGAGCTAGGTGTTCCCCTTGAGGTATTTTTTCTTACAAATAGTAATACAATAACTTAATAAGATACAGAGGAAAAGAAGAGAAGTTTGGATATACACGTATCAGGATTCTCATGCTTGCACGTGCATTTGTGATGCAGCCAACGGCTTAAAAATCTATGAGTTCAGTTCTTCAAAACACTGTGACTCTATGCCCATTTGCAAATTGCTGTAGGTTATATTCGTTCACAATTTTTTAAAAACAAATTAATACTATTCGGTTTCTCTCTTATTAAGTTTGTGCATAGCCGAAAGCCCATAGCATATGCCTGTGCTTTTGGCTTTCACTTTTGATTAACGCTTTGCTGCAAGTAAAATGTGCTTGCTTGTGTCTGTAATCTCTTTGTTTACTTGCATTGTCGATGTCGGTCCGAGTTATGTTATTTTATCGTTGACGAATACTCTTGATAACCTTTCTTCTTTTATGCTTTCTACGCGTGTATGAATGTATAACTCCACACTTTAGAACGACATTTCTTAAGATTGACCCCATTTATCTTTCTATATTTTCTCCAATTATAGTACTATTATTGTTGTTATTATTGGTATTACATAAGTGTTTATGTTTTTGTGTTAAACCTACAAGTTTTTCTCTTTTTTTGGTCATTGTTAAACCTGCAAGTTGACCGGCTCAATTTTAATTTGTTACTGATTTCTGTGGCAGGTTTACGGGCCTGAGGCTACAATGACTGGCATTTGCAAGCAAGCAATTGATTGCATAATGTCTGCAGCATAACCTTGTCATTTTTCTTGATCCTTTCTGTTTTTTTTTTTTTTTTGTCATTGAAGTACTTTCTTCATGGGGACCTTGTGGTGTGATGTACACACACAGCTCTTGTGGAAACGAGTGCAAATTTGTTCACCCTCACCTAATGAGGGTGGACAAAACCTTCGCTTTGATTGATTGAAATGGTGTGTGGTCCAAGGAATCAATGCACTTTTTGGTAAGCATGACATCACTTTGTGGTGGGATCCACACCATTTGTGGTGGACCCCATGCCATGTCAACCAATCAGAGTGAAGATTTTGTTCACCCTTATTAGGTGAGAGTGAACAAATTTCCACTCTGTGGAAACTCATACGTACCGATTTCCTGGAGGAAAAATTGTTTTGTAACTGAGTTACTGAAAAACATTTGACACGGATTTTCCATCGTTATTTTAATTTCAAAACGAATTAAATTAGTGACAGAGTGTGACTTAAATAAACAAGATTTTTGTTTTTTCTTGATCATGATATTATATAACTGCAGTTTGCAGCAAAACACTAAGCTTTATGTTTAAGGATCGTGAGATGGACAGTCGGAGTGGGGACTACATCTTTTAAGGATGGTGGGATGGACAGTCGGATTGGGGGACTATAACCCTGTAGTGCCTTGGGGCAATATAGGTTCTCCAAATCCATTGTTTGGACGCATGGCGAAATTCATGAATGTTCACAAGTTCATGCTACCATTAAGAAATGGATTTCCGGGGTGTAGTCCCCCGATCTAACCATCCATTCTACAAGTGACAGTTGCAATATACAGTATTTGTTAACTCTTAGCAGTAATAATATACTTTTAGCAGTAAAAATACATCTAGACTTTTCTGATTAATCCCCATATTTTGGTTATTCGGTCTTATGGTTTGTTTCAATGAAAATCTCAATTTTGTCCTTTTAATCAAACGAGTTAAATCTAGACTTTTCTGATTAAATCATCTTTTACAGCCTATTTTTTCAACAAAAAATGAAATAAAAAATGGTGGTGACCGATATTGATTTAAATCCTTGTAATAACCCTACCCAACAACCCTAAATTTAGTCAAACCCTTTTGTAGAAAGATGGCAGAGGGTAGCTGTGGTTGCACATAAATAACACAAGGGTAATGGGAAATGTTTTTAAAGGCATTAGCATCATCACTCTGTCAATCTAGTTAGGGTTTTGAATACCTTTTTGTAAATATTAGTACTGGTTAGTTGGGCCATAATTAAATTCATAACCAATCACTCCAACATGAACAATTTTGGGTGCCGGACGGGCACCACGTGGCAGTGTCTGAGCACATATCTCGGTACTTTTGGACTGTCTAGATTTAAAAGAGAGAGAGGAGAGAAAATGGAATAAGTCTGGACCGTCCAAAACACTTTTGGATGGTCGGATTGGGTGCTCGGGCACGGCCATGTGGTGCCCGCCCGGCACCCAAATTTTTTTACTCCAACAGAACCTCCATAAATTCTCCATGGTCGCAGCTTATATTTCTTAGAGGTATGGCAGTACTCCAAATCAAGTAGAAATGAAATTTGGAAAATATATATATTTAGGGGTGTTTGGGAGCCATTTATTATTATTTTTGATTAAAAAATTAGTTTTTTTCTATTATAATCAGAATCTATAGAAAATGTTCGAATAAATATTTATTTTTCATTTTGGACCATAATCCATTCTGTAATCTTCGGACAAACAAGCAAAATGCAAAACGGAAACCGTGGCTCCCAAACACTCTCTAAGAAGCAAATGATAGTAATTTTGTAAAAAAAAAAAAAAGAAAGGATAATTTAGTCATTTCTCATGAAGCATTTTCTTGTAACGATAAATTGATAAAGAGGGTTGATGTCTGTCACCCGAAAATATCACAGAACTTTTTACTTTCCATGTGTGTCCCTGTTTTGGCTTAGTGAGTTCGACTATTTAGGGGATAGTGTGAGTTGTGTAATTTCACATGGTGTTTAAAAAACGTTGGAGTGTTGCAACCGTGAATTTTTTTAAATATTTTTTGGCACCAAAGCATCTGAACCGGCCGTAGCAGTCGTGTAGCGAGCCAAAATCGGATAAAAACCGATACGTAGCGGGAATTGGCCGTACCAGGCTATGAATTTTGGATAGTACCGATATAACGGAGTGTAGCGATATCGGAGGACCGATATTTAAATCTTTGCTCTTTGATATTTCTTGTGACCCAATATGAATTGGTGAAGACACAGCTAGACCTGACGATGAATTTGGTGAGTTCTAACTGCACTCCAAGGAATCCAATTCAGACTCATTTACTACCACACCACTGGTTTCCTTTGGCCATATACCAGTAATATTGTTGTCCTAGCCTCTAGGTAGGGTCCTCAGAAAGTAATTATAGGGACCCCCCAAATAAGCAAATTGTCCTATAAATTGGAAGGGCTACCCCAAACTCCTCTTCACTCCACTAATCAGTTTCAAGAGAGAGAGAGAGGAGAGAAGAGAGAGAGGTTTTAAGATGGAGAGAGTTACTAAGGTGGTGCTGATCCTCAGTGTTGTTCTCATGGTCTTTGCATCCAATGGTGAAGGAGCAAGGACCCTGAAGAGCAATGAGAAGAAGGGTAATGTTGATGAGCCTCAGACCTTCTTTGGAGGTAGGTCCTTCCCTACTCCTGGCTTCAGTGGAACATTTCCCAGCCCAGGCTTGGGTGGATCATTCCCAAGCCCAGGCTTCAGTGGGTCATTTCCAAGCCCAGGCTTCAGATTTGGGCCTCCCGCCTCGGGAAATAATTTCTGCATGCTCTTCCCCGGGACCGTTGGGTGCTCTCCCCCGGCCCAGCCCGGAACCGCCCGCGGTGGTTCGCCATAAAAATGGAGCCCCACTTGATCATCATGAGTTATGTGGTTTAGGGCTGTGGTTAATTAATTAGGGATTGGATGGTCTAGGGTTTGGTGTTTCATGCATGTTGCTTAAGAACTACAAGTAGTCTCTTTGGGGTTTTTTTGATTTTTTGATCATCTATGTAGTAGTCCCTTCGGTTAGTCAGCCTTTGTTGAATCAGGGCCCTACATTTGTTGGAAAAGAACTACAGTTGACTTTGTTTGCTTTAAGTAGGGCCCTTGATTTGGTTAATTTGGCTACCATTATATATAGGGGCCTTAAAAGAAGGAATGATGTGTGGTTTGCTTGTTTCATTCAAGTTTATTAGTGATGGTCTCTCTCTCTCTCTCTCTCTCTCTCTCTCTCTCTCTCTCTCTCTCTCTCTCTCTCACGTGCGTGCGCACACACATGCACACAAAAGAACATTAGCGCCAAAACATTCCTTATTGAACCAATGCATCTGCCACATAAACAAATTAGCTAGTTCGATCATTTTTCTGAAACTCGTTAAGCTTTCAAGTTAAGTTACGATAAATCTCGCCCATTCGACTTACGAAGATTTAAACATTCAAGCTATCAGAGATCGGCTCTATTAAACTCATTTCAGATTGACTCACCTCATAATCAGGCAAAACCGATTATATATATTCGTTGTGTTAATAAAATTAAGGCTCTATTTGTTTGGACTGAAGATATTTTCCTCTAGAACAATTTCTGAATTTTTAGTGTTTGGTTGCATATGAGTTGGGGAAAATGTTCTACATGTGAAATATTTTCCACCAAATCAACGTAAATTAACAGGAGTCTTTTGGAATGCTCAGTGTCATTTGGGATTTTTTCCCTCCTGTAAATGCCATTGTTTTCCCCATACTGAACCAAACACCGTAAATGATATTTGTGTAAAATATTTTTACTTAAAATCTTTTACATTGTAAATATTTTTCATTGAAATAAACGGAGCCTAAGTTTGTACGAAATACTGAGATTTCATAATTGGAAATGTTAAACACAAAGAAATTACAAGTACTGGAGTGGTAGTCCAATGATAAACATCATGTACTCTCACGCATTAACTGAGTTTAAACTTACTACTTCAACTACTACTAGCTTTTGCCTAGAATACAAAAAGAGAGAGACTTTTTTACACCTCGGCCGTGAATGGCGTGTTTGCGCCGAGCAAATCCGGGCTGTGGATTCCAAGATCCAAGGCTCAGATAATGCACGGATTTTGTTTTTTTTTTCTTTTTTTTCCCTCCTACATATTTTTAATGAGGAGAGAGAGAGAGAGTGCATTTTCCGCGCCGTTGGATCTCGGAATCCAAAGCCCGGATTTGCTCGGCGCAAACTTGTCATTCACGGTTGATCCGTGAAAAAGGTTTTCTCATAAAAAAAAACAAAAATTCTATAAATTGATATGACAACTGTCTATAAACAAAGATTCTAGCCCTCATTTCTATGGAGGTAACCCTAATTCCGCCCTATAACCTTCATGTTTATTATTGTTGTCTAATCTGTATGCGTAATTACGGGATTCTGAGAATCGTTTTTCAACAACATACTGTAACAAAGTCCGAATAATAGTTGCACAATTAATTTTTTTTTCAATCAAAAAACTATTAATTGTGCAAAATTATGACCATAACTCTTTCCATCTTTACTCTTCTAAGGACCACTCTACCAACCAAAAAAAAGTCGCTTAGTGCAAAAACAGAATCCTGCATTTTAAATCATGAGTACCATTGAATTAATACACTCAGAGGCCCACTCAATCCGAGTGCAATTTTATAACCCTTCCTCTTATTGGTGTAGGATCCACTCCTGCAATATATTTTTTGATAAGGATGACATCACTAGATGATGTAGGACCCACTCCTGCAATACACTTTTTGGTAAGGATGACATCACTTTTTGATAGGACCTATATCATTTTAACCACTAATAGAGAGAGAGAACAAAATTAAATCCTCGGAGAGAGAGTTGTATGGTTCAAAGACCACCTTGAAGCTGCACACCTAGGGTGCAAAGGTGGTTCCTCCAAGGTCTGTTAGAAAATATACACACTTTTTGTGTGATTGTGATTCTAGAATGAATTGATAGAACCCGGAAAACCGCATGAAAATACTCGAGGCTAGCTTAGATGCTCTGTCCTTAAGACAGATTCCGCACTCTCCCCTAAAATTCATCTCCTTACGTACTAAACTACGTATAAACCAAGCAAACAAAAATCCCACATCTTTGTAGCTGTACAGACACACCTGTTTCATCAAAAAACTAACATCTAAACTCCTTACAAGTCAAAGACATGCTGCTAACAAAACTTGCTCATGATTCTTCGCTGCATCACAAGTTCACAACCCTCCCCTTCGACAGCGAGTTCTTCCAGATTGCAAGTTAAAGAGAGTCTTAAGTCGGCACAGATTTACAAACGGAAATAACATCTCATCGAAGCTTACCTCCATTAGCAGGTGACATGAAGATGTTGGCCGAGGTAGACGAGGTGCCATGTTAGAAGCATAAGCGTTAGGATATTCAGAAAAGACGAATACGCATTTAGTTTCTTCAGCCTCTCACTAAGTTTGACAATTTGAGACATCACAGCCACTCGCTCTGGCATTACGGGCGGAGCTGAGGTAGCGTCTGCTCCATGGACCGGTATGGCTGCAGAGTCGGAAGAAGGATCGGCTGCTGCTTTGCTGCTAGGTTCGGAGATAGAACTGTCTCTTCTTCGCCCTTCCTCCTTTTCCAACTTCGTCCTATCGAACATCACCTGCAAAGGAAGAAACACTTTATGAATTAGCTCTCAGTCGTAGATCTCCATTTTAGCACTGGAGCTCTTAATGTTGCATGTATATATGCACAGATGCACTCATTTTCCATGTGAGTACTAATCACAAAATTTCAAGTATTATCTGGCTCTATCCACAGGATCTTGCATTTGACAGCAATAATAAAAGTGACAATCATGTTCCGCAGGAAATAGTCACATTTCCCATAGAAGAATTCATGAACATCCGTGAAGGGGACCCGATTATTCCTTGATCTTCGAAGACGAGTTTAGCTCAAACAGCTTTGGTTCATTTGACAACCCAATGAATGTCCGAATGTAACTTAGTGGCTGGAACAGAAACTGTATTATTCTCAAATTAATTTAAAAACCGATTTATTGTGCTTTACGAGACTAAGTCAACTTTAAATCAGTTCATGCTATCGGAAAAAGCCTATCGGAAAAATACAAAAACATTACAAGTACCTGCTCTGGCATTACCGGCGGAGCTGAGGTGGCGTCTGCACCATGGACCGGTATGGCTGCAGAGTCGGAAGAAGGATCGGCTGCTGCTTTGCTGCTTGGTTCGGAGATAGAACTGTCTCTTCCTCGCCCTTCCTCCTTTTCCAACTTCATCCTATCAAACATCACCTGCAAAGGAAGAAACACATTTTGATAGCAACAGGAACTTGCATTTGAAAGCAATAATAAAAGCGACAATCATGTTCCGCATGAAATATAGTCACATTTCCCCTAGGAGAATTCATGAACTTGCACTAAATTTTCCTATAAAAAGACCTTCAAAGACTACTGATTCTACTCATCTTTGGAGATGAGTTGAGCTCAAACAGCTTTGGTTCATTTAACAACCAACGAATGTATGTTCGGAAACTGAATTATTCCCAAAATAAAAAGACCTTCCCGATACTTGACCGTTGCGGGATATTTAGGAAATTTAAAATTATTTTTTGACAAAAAAATAATTTTAAAAATTCACGACAGCTACACTCGATTACCGTCATGCAATGGTCAATATTACCTAAACCGTTACCCTCAAACGGTTAAGTTTCATATCGCAAAATCGTTATTTAAAATCTTAATTGATAAGACAGGTCATTCTCTCAGAAAAACACATAAACATAAAGTACCTTGGTTGCTCGAGGCTCCAAGTAAAGCAAATTGAACAAAATCATCAACAGAGATGCCAGAAGATTATACCCCAGAAACACCTCAACAGTACCCATGTGATTCCCCAACCCTACTCTCTTCCTGTGGCTCAACAAATGCGCAACCAAAGCCAAAGCCACACAATAAGCCATTGTCCTGAAATAAACAGGGTATATCTTACTCTGCACCACCCCAAACTGTTGCCTGTTCAAAGCCCCTCCCAATACATAGCTGGAAACAAAAGTAACCCACAAGCACATCCCATACGCCGCCGCGAAACCCAGCAAATGCACCACCCCCACCGCCAGCTCCACCGCTTTCGGCGACACCACGTATACCAACACGTCATAACCCACCTCTCTGCCTCGCCGGAAAATCTCATTCAAATCCTTTTCTCCTCCTCCTTCCATGACATGATTCGCGGTACCCTCAGCCGCCTGCTGTTCCGCCGTCTCGCTGCCGCTGCCTTGTTCCGCCTTTTCCTCACCAGACTCGATTTTTGTGGCCAAATTTCTCTCCCCGTCATTCCCCATCGTCTTCACTCCTTGTTCAGCTCTCCCCGCCATCTTCTCCGCGGCTCTTTCTTCTTCATGCCTGACACGAAAAAATAAAATAAATCTATATAATTGAGCTAAAACATACATTTTATGAGCAGTGGCGACACCACATATAGATTAGTGGGGCCGAGTGTCCCCATGGAGAGAAAAAAATACTTCACTATTACTATATTTAAATTTTCTCTTAGTTTGTAAATGACCCCATTATAAGTCAATGTTGACACCACACTAGACAATTTTCCAATCCTTGAAACTACTAGAAGTTATGAGAAAATACCAAATGAATGGACTAATGCCCATTTGATATTGTCACCACACAAGATAATTTTCTACTCTTGAAACCTAGTAATTATTAAACCGACAAAATACAAATCAAATGTCTGGAATACAGCTCTTCCGTAGTTTTCAACAAAGAATTTTCAATACAACGGTTATTCGTAATGCACCTCCCACGTAGGGTGGACCTACACTCATACTTGGGCCCCACTTAATGTCATGTCAGAGAGAGTGATACAATTAACTATTGTATCCAAATACACTTAAATTGTTGGGTAGTCGATTGGAGTCCTCGTCTGTTTTCTCTCGTGTCTCTCTTCCAGATTTAGTGTTTACTTCCATGATTTACGTTGATATTTATGAATGACCCTATGCTCCCGAATTTCTGGAGTTGCCAATGTTTATGAGTAATTTTATAAATTAGACATTAGTTTGATGAACTGTCAAGTAAAAAATAGTAAAAATTTATCGAAAAGTAAATTTTTTTTACATGACATGACAACACAAACCCAACACGACCCGAAACATGGCGCGAAAAACTTGGTGAGTGAAAAAATATTATGGGAATTCATAAATAAGATTCTGATACATACCACGAAAATGAAACGAAATTACCTGTTGTCCACCCCTAGTTTTTCGGTTACCCTCTCTTTCGCTTTCTGGGTTGCATCTCCAACTGTATCTTTCACTTCTTGTGCTTTTTCCAAAACCTTCTCTTTCGCCTTCTGAGTCGCATCCGAAACAGTCTCCTTCGCTTTCTCGGTCGCATCTCTAACCACTTCTTTCCCTCCTTGTGCTTTCTCCAAAACCTTGTCTTTTGCTTCTTGCGAAACCGTCTCTTTCGCTTTGGTTAAAGCTTCAAAAACACCAGTACCCTTTTCTTTAGCACGTTCCTCGACCTCTCTGGCTCTATCCCTGCACTTGTCCAAGGCTTCTTTGAGCTTGTTTTTAAAATCCTGATCTACTTCTGCACTATTACCCTCTGTGACATGAGTTGTTGATGATGATAACTCCTCCTTGGCTGTAGTGGTAGGAGGAGGAGGAATATTGGAGTAACATTTATTATCTTCTTTGAGCTTTTCTGGAGGAGGAGACCACACCCCTGCTGTCACTAGTGAGCTCAGGACTAGAAACAGAGCCACCGCGTTCATCATCTTTTTTTTTTGTGTGCGAAAATTAGCCCGAACACATGGTTATGAAAAGAAAAAAAAAAATCTTCACTATCTGTGGAGTGCAGTGGTTTGGATTATGGAATGTTGGTACGACTTACGAGTGATGTCTTTTGTTGGAGCTAGGATGGTTTTAACTCAGAAAGTAGTGGATACGTATTGCGGTGATCCGTTGCAGGAGGAGGACACGTGAGTGCCGCTTGCATGCTAAATGAACTAGTACTACTACTGTTTCCACAAGATTCGCGAAGCACCCTGGACTTTGACTTTTGCAAGTGTATTCAGATTTTCAGTCCAGCGTTTAAAAGGGAAAAATATGTAAATTGAAAAAAATAAATTAAACACTTGAAAATGGACAAATAAATTGGAACGGATAGAATACGACAACAGTTTATGCAATCTCCAATTCACGAGGAGGGAAAGAATGGCTTATAATATACGTAGTATGTATAATATGGCACACACGAAAAATAGCTTGGCATATCCGATCCTAGTTTATGCCCTTGGTGCTCTTAATCTATCAACGCCCTGAAACTAATGGTCGGGCGGATCTCCCATGGGCCCAAATGAATTGATAGCACCTTAAACATTTCGGAACTGAGATCTTTAGGAGGGGGCACTTGACAACCAGGCCATAAAACAAAAAACGGCAAACTTCTCTCAGATTTTTAAGTTAATTACATCGTGATACTAAACTTGATCAATTTATTATTTGAGCTAGATTAACTAAACCGTGAGCGGGAATGAGCGCGTGAGTAGGAGTGCTAGCACAAGGGCGAAAGTGTCACGTACCAAATTAATTGGGAACGAAAGTGTAAAGGGATGATTGAGAGAGAGAGCACAAAGCTTTGCTCCGGCTTGTTAATTGGATCACCCGGACAATGAAATCGATTCTCCCAAATGATTAAAAATGTGTGTAAGTCAATCCGAATACCTGAGTTTGGAGTAAAAAATGAGGCCTAGAATCAGGTTTGGGTAATTCACATCTTGGGCGGCCCGATTGCGATTTTACTTGGGCCTCCAAAAAGTATTTCCAGCGGAAAATTACTTTCCAGGCGTTGTTTTTTTTTTTTTTGGTACACTAGAAAGTAAAAACAGAAAACTAAAATCTTTCAAAAGACACCCCTCTTATGTCAGCTTCGAGCAATGGAATAGTGTCGATCGGTGGGGTGATGAGCGACACCATCCTTTCTTCTTGATCAACCCTCATATACGCAAGTCTATCCGCAACTTTGTTTCCTTCCCGAAGGATGTGCTTTAAAGTGCAACCCGTGGCAGCCATTAGTGCTTTGCATTCTTCAATCAGGATTTTGTGGGGAGAGTGCTCGGGAGCTTCCTCGTTAATCAGAGCTATATATAGCACATGCTGAATCAGTATTCACCTCCATCGCCTCCATTTCTTGCTTGTGGATTAGCTCTAGTCCTCTGAACAAGCCCTAAAGTACAGCCTCTAAGCTTGTGCACTCCTCCAATTTTCCCACATAGCATAGGATCCAATGGCCTCTTTAATTCCTCTCTGAAGACTCCTCCAAAACCAGACTGTCCCGGGTTCCCACGGCTGCTCCCATCTGTGTTTAGCTTCAATTTTCCTGTTCCTGGAAAGGTCCAAGACACAAGTCTCAAAGGTCTTGATTTGACACAAGAGGAAGAAATGAAAGTTTGAACAATTTCAGAGGTAAATTTAGAAGCATTTAGGCATATATCAGTCGAGTTGACAAGAATATCAAGCATTTAGCATTCATGTGGCAATAAAAAAACAGGTGTTTTATGTCCTCGCTGGCACTATTACAACGAGGGCAGAGGTCATTATCTACCAACCCTCTATTCATCCGTTGATGATTGGTAAGAATCTTCCCATGCATGCAAAGCCATAGGAAACCTTTAAGTTTAGCCGGGAATTTCATATTCCAGATCCATCTCCAATTTCTGTGGGACGGGTTGTTCTCGATCGGAGATGCAATTGTAAGCTATTTTAACCGAGAAATTCCCATTACTGGAAAGAGTCCAACACGGAGTATCCTCAACACAAGCCATATTGGGAAGTAAAATATTAGTAACAGAGGTAATATCATTGTTTGTGAGCACCTGATTAAGCATATCCACATTCCAATTCTTAGTACCAAAAAAGTCAGCCACTTTAGAATGTTCCAAAGATAAATTAGTGTGGGATTAAGCTAAGCTAGCAGTGCCACACCACCAATCATGCCAGAAGGATATACCTTTACCATTACCAACAATCCATTTCAGATTTTTCAGAGTGAAATCCATGATTTTAAGGATACTTCTCCAGGTATGGGAGGCCTTTCTCTGGGTGGGCTAGCTTTTTGAAGCTGTGGTTATTCAAATACATCTTGTGGATCACTTGGATCCGTAGAGGTTTTTTCTCAGTGGCAACTCTCCACCCAAGTTTAGAAAGCATAGCCAAATTAGTAGTTCTCGCCTTTCTTATACCCAAGCCTCCACAATTTTTAGCTTTGCAGACCGTAGCCCAATTGACAAGATGGATCTTCTTCTTGTCACTTTTGTCCCCCCAAAGAAAATTACGATTGAATCTATCGATTTGATTGATGATAGGAGAAGGAAGGACAGAAGTTTGCATGGCAGAGACGGCTCCACATTAGGGTGAGGGTGGTCACCCGAACACCCTGAATTTTTTTTTTTTTTGTTAGAAATACATGTAAATTTTTTAATTTTAATTTATTTTTTGTCATTTTGAACCCCCTACCCAGAATGTTTGAACACCCTACCCCAAAATTTTTTGAACATACAAGCCCACAAAATATTTGAATACCCACCCAATTAGAGCCCATTCCAAAATAAATGGAGTAATAAAAGGAAAAAATCTATAAAAAAGAAGAAGAATAGAAATAGGGAAACATATGGGTTTTGATCATTCCGGACCCCCTGTCCGGAAAACCCTGTCCGACCTTGGTGTTCCACATCCCAGAACTTGCAAGTTCTCCCCCTCCCCAATTCCCCGTTAGGCGTTAACCCATCCCAATTAAACATTTTTTTATCGGAAAGTTACACATTTTTTCGTAGGGAAGTAATTATTTTTATTGAGAAAAAAGAATTTTTTTTAGCAGGGGAAGTGGGGTTAACCCCGTTAAAATACTTCCCTACGAAAAGAGCGTGTATTTTTTGCATTAAAAAATAAATTACTTCCATTTATTATTTTGAGTTTCTTCGCACAAAATTTAAGATCTCGATTAGTTCGTTAATTTGATACAAAAAATAAAAAAAATCGTGTACGAGAGTACTTTATTTTTTTATTTGAAAATTACACATTATTTTTTATCGGGAAGTACTTTATTTGGTGGCATTTGTTGATATTAGTAGATTTTTTTTGTGTATGTATAATTATGGTTTCTCGAGGACCGTAGTAGAATTTCTAAATACCCTGAGGAGAATTCCTGGAGCCGCCACTGTTGCATGGCGTAGTTAGGGATAGTAGAAGTCACCGATTGAACTAAGGTCACATGACCCATGAAATTAAGAGAATCAGATTTCCAGCCTGCTAGCTTTTTTCATTAATCTTTCAATAATATATTGATAATGTCTTTTAGACACCTTACTATGGATTAGAGGAACACCAAGATCCTTAGTCATGCAGAGCAAAGCCACTAAAAGCACTCAGCTGTTTAGTGATTCTATTAGGCACATTGGGAGAAACAAAGATTTTGGATTTGTGATTGCTAACCATTTGCCCAGATTCCTCACAAAACATATTGATGCCCAGTTTTCCATTTTATCAAGATTTTGATAAAATCAACTCTTCGATTTTATCAAGTGAGGAAGAAAGTTTGATAAAATCTCAGATTTTTGAACTAAAAATTTGAGATTTTATCAAACTTTTTTCCTCACTTAATAAAATCTTAGTGTTGTTTGATAAAATCAAGTGGGAAACTTGGCCGGAGCGTGTTTGACATAGTCTCGCATTGGCTAACCGTAGCTTTACCAAAGAACAGGATATCATCCGCAAAGAAATTGAACGCCGTTAATGATTGCTAACTAGGCGTTGACTTTGAAATAGGGAGGAAAATCTTTTACCTCCGGTTGAGAAAATTTCGTAAAATAATTTTTTTTATTTTACTTTTACCTCTTAAATTTTTCATATTTTTTCTATGTCGTCCATAAACTAAAAAAAAACCGCATACTTCGTTCCTAAACCATTTGATTGCAACTTATAGTTCAATCATTAACGGCGTTCAATTTTTTGATGTAAAATAGTTTAAGCGCATAGATCTGTGCGTACAGATCGCTCTGTAGAGCCCATTTTGGGATCCCACATGAACAATTTGAGACGTTCATTATTCTAAAATTATGTTTTCAAGTGGCCCTTGTAAAAAACCAACTCAATCGAATATCTCTAAGTGTTTGACCCAATCTTCCAATTTTTTATTAGGTGAGTTTCCCATTTGCTAAAATTCTCTTCCTCATTTGCTTTGCTGTTGATTTTAGCAAATGTGAAACTCACCATAATTTTAAATACTTAATCAAAATTTGGAATGTAAGATCAAACACTTAGAGTTATCCGATTGAGCAAATTTTTTACGAGGTCACCCGAAAATAAATTTTAAAATTAATGAACGGATGGGATTGTTCATGTGGGATTCCGAAGTGGGCTTCACATCGCAATTTGTGCGCACTGATCTATACGCGTAAACTATTTTCCGTCCAAAAAAATGGATGTCGTTAACAAATGGACTAAATAGATTGCAATCAAATAGTTTAAGGAAGAAATATGTGATTGTTTTTAGTTTAGGGACAATATTAAAAAAATGTGAATAGTTTAGGGGATAAAAAGTAAAAAAAAAAAACACTCAAATAGAATTGATCGAGTTGAGCTTTCTTTCTTTTCCTCCGATCTTTTTCTCTCTCCTCCGATCTTGGTCGCTGGCAAAACCCACTTCCCCGGTCTCAAACGAACCCTAACCCCAGGTACAATCTCCCTTTCTCCGCACATATTCGTACGTATAGCGCATTGACGTTGCAGATTTTTCCTGTTTATTGCTTAAAAGCAGGTCTAATGAATTGGTTATTTTTCTCGAATTGGGTTTTTTTCCCTACTAATTCAGGGGTAATAATTTGTCAGTGTTATTGAAATGTTGGGTTTCGATGAAATCAGTAGTTGTGTTCTTCGACTCGGGAAAAAAGAGTGGAAGATGAAGGGTCGGGATAGAGTTAATAAACCAGAAAGAGCATGGAGACCCAAATTTGGTGATCATATTTTGGATACCATGTGATGTGGCGTATTGGTAAAATATGCTCCGCTATACGACAAATGGGCACATCTTACCAATACCTTAGTGAAACGGCACTGGGTACTCGAGACGTGATAACCATACGTGGTCACCATACTATTGTTGGAAGAAGAAAGGGTGCATAAAAATAGAGAAAGTAACTTGAGATTGATTCTTGTACTGTATAGAGTTAAGGAAATGTACCAGATAACTGTGCAAAAAGTACAGGAAAGATCGGTGTCTTTATTTTATTAAGGAGAAATTTGGAAAGAATTGAGGTATGATTAATTTTTGTGGCAAAATTAGAACAAAACTCTTAGGTAATAGACTATAGTTGTTATTCTAATATCCTTCTTGATTCTCTATGATGTGATGTTCATACTAGAAAGGGCATTGTGATGAAGTTGGGGAGAGATTTCGTAGCTTTTACCTGTTTTCTGTGATGGATCATTATGGTTTCTTTGAGCCCAATTTTTTCAAAGTGTAATATATCAATATGAAATACTTTGTGGACATGGTTACAGCCTTACGGATTGCAATGTCTTACTTATTTGTTTTGACGGAGTTGTTTTGTTAGAAGAATGAATTCCTTTCCATCACCCTCCTTTTTCTTTGGTGTAGTTTGTGGAGAAATGGCTCTTCTGCTTTTTTGTTTACATTTCTGCGTTCAACGACAATTGATATGTTGGGGCTTCTATATCATTTGTTTTTTTGTCAGTTTCTTTTTACCTTATTGAAGTTACTTTTTGTTTTTTGTTCTAAAATCTAAATGACAGCGTCCACGACTTGCAAAGTATCGTCACAAGTTTCATGGAATTCGAAGTTTTGGTTTTTGATATTTCTCTTTCTTCATGTCTATTCTTTTAGAGTACCAGAGAAGCAATGGATGACACTTGTGCTGTCTGCGCTGAGATGCTCGAGTGGACCGCGTATGCAAAATGTGGACATCGTGAGGTCTGCTCCACTTGCATTTCCCGTCTCCGGTTCATTTGTGATGATCGCCGTTGCTGCATTTGCAAGTCTGAGTCCAACATTGTATTTTTCACCAAGGTTACAACCTTTCGATTTAAATGACATTTGCTTGCTAAATAAATTTCTTACCATTATTTTTTCCGTCCAAATTAGGTTTAATGGGCATGGGAAAAGGTTGCAATATTAGTTTTATTGGTTTCGCTAGTGTTGGATGCAATAAAGATTTTGCTGTTCTTTTTACAATCTGAGATCTTATGCTGATAAAATGTTTGTGCTCTATGTCTTTTCAGTTTCTTATTCTACGGTGCATCAATTTACTGCTGATTTTGCTCTTCAAAAAAAATTTACTGCTGATTTTAAACTATTTGCGCTGATATGTGACGTTATTTGTTCCTCATCTTTGTTCAGGCTTTAGGAGATTATACAAAAACGATAAATGATTTCTCCATTTTTCCAGTTGATCCAACAGAGGGTCAAGTTGGACCCTACTGGTATCACAAAGGCACACAAGCGTTCTTTGATGATTTCGATCACTATAAGATGATTGCTGCAATGTGTAAGCTTTCATGCATTGTTTGTGACAAGAAAGCTGAGCAAGGCAGTGAAGAATCAACGACAACAAATAGATTTTGGAACATTGAGCAGCTGAGGAGCCATTTGTTTCTCCATCATACACTGTTCACGTGCAGTCTTTGTTTGGAAGGCAGGAAGGTGAGATCTGAGATCCATTTCTTCTGAGAAGCTTTCCAAAACTTGCTTCTGTTTTTAATTTTTTTGACTTGATCAAAGGTTCATATTTGCTAAGAAATATTTTTCCACATTTTTCTTAGGGTTAACTGTTTATGTTGCATTTTCAAAGGTTTTGGTTTTTTGGCACTGTTGTTCGGACAAGCAGGAATTTGTTGGTATTGATTTGGTATGCGGAAAATGTACTGTGCTCATCAGTAACTTGTTCTGGAGCATTTCTTAAGATAAAACTATTAGAAAGCATGCCTTGGTTCCTGCAAATGGGTTTGTCGGCCACCATTGTCACGATGTGATTAGATTCTCCTTTATGCGTCTGTTGTTGCTAAAGTATTTGCAGGCCTTGCGTCTGGAACGTAAAGGGAGGCTAGACAGACTAGAGTTTACTTACTACTCCCTCCGTCCCAATTTGTTCCGCCCTTATTCCTTTTTTGGATGTCCCAAAATGTTTTGCTTATTTCAAAACTTTCCATTTTTGGATGTCCATTTTACCATTTTACCCCTCATTTATTTTACATTTAAAAATATGCTCTAGAGCCCAATTACGTGGATTATGTTGTGCACCAGTAAAAACCACCTCAATTATTGAATACAAAATCAACTTTTTTAATCAAACTCATTGAACACCAAACCAACTTTTTCAATCAAACTCCTTGAATACAAAACCAACTTCATTTTTCTGTCTAAAGCATAGAATTACGTGGATATCCACCAGTAGCAACCATAACAAGTTTACAAGGTCAGTTACATCTAAGCATGAAAAGAACAAAAAGGGAGAAATATGGGATCTGCATTTTGCTTTTACTATCATAGCAGACCCTTACAATTGCTTCAAGATTCATCCAAAAACACAAAAATACAGTTCTTAAACAAAGTTTGAGATTAATTGCCTCCATCATGTAGATGAGCCAAGACACTTTCCACCAGATTATGGTCACATTGAAGTTGAGTCGGCAGGTTATCATCTCTCATCAATCCACCCTTTCCAATATGTGGCACCTTGTAACCAATTTCCCCATTAACTTTCATGATCTCAATCATGCAAGCTTGTAATGTCAAAAAGACATGATTTAGCCTTTCCGATGGTAGTTCTTCAAAAGCTCTCATAACGGCAGAAACAAGCTCATCGATATTTTTTGGTGCTTGTTGGTATTGCAAAGTTTGAATTGCTCTAAAGAAACCAAGGTCTAGAACATTTAAATCCGGACTGTTGGGAGGTTGGAATGCCAAACGAATATCAAATCCGTCCTTAGAAGCCTCTTCGAGAAACTCGGCATTAAATTCATGAATGTGAGGCCTTGCATTATCCTGTTGAATGAAAATAGTCTCGATTCCATTGTCCCGTGGCCATTTAGCTCGAATAGCGGGTAAGACTTTTTCAATCAAACACTTGCGAGTAATTTCTTTAGTAACCGTAACGGGCTTTGTTTCCAAAGTACCCGCCAAACGGTTTTTACTAGTCCGTTTGGCGGGTTCTTTGCATGTGAAGGGAAAAATTCCAATCTTTCCGCTAAACTCTTGATTTCGAGTTGCATCAAACCTTGGTCGAGCTACGGCCGCTAGGAACATAACTTTCGTGATGAAACGTTTGCTTTTGCAAGTTCTTAGGGGCTCATTTTCACCGGGAATGAGATAATACCTTTCTGATTCTTTAGTCATAAAAAACCATTTTTCATCAATATGCACATAATTGTACATATTTTTGAAAGTTGGTTGGCTTTGAAGACTAGAAGGTTCAAGCACGGACATGCAAAATCGAAGTCGTGCCCTCTTACCTTCTTCACTTAGCAATGGCTTCAATGCATTCGTATGCGGCCTCAGCACACCGTCTTTAACTCGCCTATGGACTGTTGTTTTCGGCACTTTTATGCCTTCTGCTATTGATCGGATATTGGTTCGCTGACTTTTTGGAAGTTTAGAGATTGCGTTGACGTCCAATTGCACTCGTTTGCGACCAACTCGTCCTCGCAAATTGGGGGATACATCAACAGTAAGTCCCTTGGCAATACAAGAATTTGCTTTTTGCAAAATTGCACGTATTGTTCTCGGATCGACAGAAAACATTGCAGCTACCTCCTTGAGACATCCCCTTTTTAATTTCCCAGCTTCACTCTTTGACAATAGGATCTCCAAAATCTGTTGCCGTTGTTGATGAGTCAGGTTTCTTTTTTCTTTACGGGAGATAGAAAATGGTTCAAGCAAAGAAGGCATCTTCTGATGCTAATAGAGGGGAGAGAAATCAGTTGGAGAAAAAGTAGGAACAAGAGAAAGTACTGGGAGGATTTTTAGGAAGCAGAGTGTAGAAAGCTACGGTGTATCACGTTGGTGGAAAGGAAAAAATATGGGAAGTGTAGTTAGCCATATAGAGGTGAAAGAAATCTGTTGGAGAAAAATTAGGAACAGACTATAGAGAGAAAGTAGGAGGAGTTTTAGGAACCAGAAGTCTGGGAGTATCACGTTGGTGGAGAGGAAGAAGTAGGGGAAGTGTAGTTATCCATATACAGGGGTGAGATATGGGAGAGAGATTTAAGGAGAAATTTTCTCCCTCCAACTCTGTTTCCATTCAATTACCGCGGAAATCAAATTCAAAATTTTAAAATTTGATTTGTAAGGAAACGTGTAGTTTGGGAATTGGGAGCAAATATGGCGGCAACAAATCCTCTCCATCTAACCCAAATCATGTCACCCCATTTTGGCAGCAAACATTTTGGGCCCACTTATTTTTAATTTTTTTTCATTATTTTGATACAGTACTACTAGTAAAAGGGTAAAATGGTAAAACTACCAAAAAGTCAATGCAATCATGATGTTTCCCTAAATTTTTCATTTCCCAATACGGGCGGAACAAATTGGGACGGAGGGAGTATATTAGTAGGCTTAGAGGACTTAGATCGGAGAGGAGCAGCTCTTTTCTTTTTAACAGAAAGCAGTGATGAATGGGACGGAGCTGCTACACTTCAGCAGGAGCTTATGTATTGGAGATCCACTTCAAGTTCAAGGCTGGCAGCATGAAAGAATTGAAGTAAATGGGGTTAGAGAGTACTGTTTTATATATACATTTAACGGAGAATCAACTAAAATCGTGGATGGATGTTGGGGTTTAGAGTTCTAAAGTGAGATTTTTAGTGAAGGCAATCGGGACTTATTTGGGAAGTCTGAGTTATATTTGGAGTTTGGAGTCATGGATTTTGAATTTATTCTCTTGTTTGTATAAGTTTTTTTTATTGTTGGATTTATAATAGCATGGCCATGTCCCTGACTTGATTATAATTTGCAAACCAGATATTTATTCATGAACAGAAGTTGTATACTAGAGCACAACTGAATCAGCATATAAACTTTGGTGACTCAGTGGTTGACGGCAGTGAAGTTGAAAGAGGTGGTTTTAAGGGACATCCTATGTGTGAATTTTGCCAAAATCCCTTTTATGGGGACAGTGAGCTTTATACTCACATGTCTACAGAGCATTATACTTGTCATATATGCCAAAGGTAGATCATGATTACAGTTGGAGGGCTTCTAATTTTTAAACACATTTTTGCTTTCAGTTCTAGCTGACTTACACTGCTGTTTGTTAACACTCAATGCAGGCAGAGGCCAGAACAATATGGTTACTACAGAAACTATGATGATTTGGAGGTTGGTCATGCTTTTCATATTAACCGCCTGCATTCATTGATAGTCTGGCACTCTCTTGTTTTCAATTGTTTTTATCGTGTAGACTGTGTCGTGTTTCAGATCCATTTTGGTCTAGAGCACTTTTTATGTGAGGATGAGGCCTGCCTTGCTAAAAAGTTCATTGTTTTTCCAAATGAATCTGAAATGAAGGTAACACGAGTGACCTTGAAAATGTGGTACTTGCTTCCTGCTTGAAATTGAAGAGTGATTATCCCTGATTGTGCTGGCATCCATTTTCCCGTGTTCTTCTTAATTAGCTAATTATTACTGGGATTGTATGTAGAGGCATAATGCAATGGAACATGGAGGGCGCATGTCTCGGTCTCAGCGTAATGCTGCTCTTCAGGTTACCTACGGTTAATTCTTTTTCTCCACATGTGTATGGGATGTCTAAAGAGTCAATTTTTGTTATATAAAAGTATTTCGGAAAACTAGAAAAGTATCTGCCAAGTTTGAATAAAGTTGACTAAAGACAAAAGTAAGTCCAAAAAATCGTTTTGTCTTTAAACAATTTTTTTTTTCTAACTTTATGCGCATATTTTTTTACTTTTTTTTTTTTGTTCTGAGCCCAATAAATAAAAGTTTTTGACCAAATAAATTATGACAGCTCAAACTCAACATTTGCAAGCAAGTCTTGCATTTATTCTTCTGGGACTTCCGACTTCCCCTCCGCAGCGTTACCCGGCATCCCCGTTATGTCCTTCTTACCATTTAGTCTGTAACTCTATTGTCATCTTCTTTCTCTGTAACCAGATACCAATAAGCTTTCAGTACCGAAGAAGTAGGGAGCAGGATCAAACCAGAAGAAGACATGGCTTTCATCCCGACTATTCCGAAAGTGAACTTTCTTCGGCCATTCAAGCCAGTTTTGAGACAGCCGATGCCTATGTACCACGTGCTACTTCATCCAGGGCCCACACAGATTCTGATCATAGAGAAACCAGTGAAATCGATCCGATTCGTAGATCATCTGGTTCATTAGCTATTGTAGGTTCTGGCCCCTCAACTAGGAATGCTAGTTTAGATTCTGGGCCCTCTACAAGCAATGCGGCATTGGAAGAATCCTCCTTTCCTCCACTCCCTAGTCACCAGAAAACCAAAAAGGTCTCAAAAGGGCTGAGATGGACTACAATGGCTAGTCACCTTCATCGCCAGAACAAAGTGAATGTCCTTAATGTATCTCAGGTTCGGCCAACAGATAGTCACCTCCTGTCCTCACAAATAGGAAGCTCTTCCCAGCTGAGACCCATATCGTATTCTGGGCTTGTTGCATCATCAGGGTCTTCCGGTTCATCGACAATGACGAAAAGCACCAAGAAGGTCACTCATTCTGCTTCCATTTCAAAACTTGTGGACAGAGATTACTTAGACCCCGCTGTATCTGCCAGTCCTCCTGTTTCCATGACACATTCTAACAATCAGACTTCAGCCAAGGTTGAGGACGTTAAGAATGCTAATAAGTCTCTGGTGGAGAGTATCCGTGTGGATTTAGATTGCGACGAAGACAAATACGCTGCATTCAAAGTGCTATCTTCAGAATATCGCCAGGGTATAATTGACACGCCGGAGTATCTTGCATATGTGCATCAATTCGGGCTGTCACATCATGTCCATGAGCTGGCTAGACTATGTCCTGATGCTCAGAAGCGAAAAGAGCTTGTTGAAGCTTGCAGTGGCAGTTTGAGAAGCAATATACCTCTGAAGAACGACCCCAGCCAGTTGAAACACAAAAAGAGTTCGAAAAAAGGGAAAGATAAGTGCAAAGATTATGGCATCAGTGGTTCAAATGGTACCTTGAATGGTAATGTGAATGATAATAAGTCTCTGGTGGAGAGAATCCGTGCTGATTTAGAATGTGACGAAGACAAATATGCTGCTTTTAAAGTGATATCTTCAGAATACCGCCAGGGTATAATTGACACGGGGGAATATCTTTCCTATGTGCACCAATTTGGGCTGTCGCATCATGTGCTTGAGCTTGCTAGACTGTGTCCTGATGCTCAAAAGCAAAAAGAGCTTATTGAATCTTGCAGTGGCAGTTTGAGAAGCAATGGTCCTCTGGAAAACAACCCCTTAAACAACAGCGGCCAGTTGAAACACACAAAGAGCTCGAAAAAAGGGAAAGAGAAGTGCAACGATAATGCGATCAGTGATTCAAATGGTACTTTTGTGGATAACATTGCAAAGAGCACGAGGGAGTTGAGGTTGAATCACAAGCTTTCAGAAAGTAATGAACAGACCAATTTAATTTCTAGCAATCGGACCTTACTTGGAATGAGTGTCCAAGCACCCTCTCAGCCAACTGGTGATGGCTCTAAAAAATGTCTAGGGACTAAGCCCCGGAAGAAAACTTCAAAATTCCATAGAGTTCGGCTGGGTGAGAGTTCATCTGCAGCCGTTCTGGATCTTATGAATTCTGATGGTTGTCCTGATAAAACTGAAGGACAATCCGACAACAATACTCGTGGTGATTCAAAGGCATTGCCAGTTCGAGGAGTTTGGGAAAATGGGGGAGGTCGGAGACTAGTTGGCAAATTGGCCATGACCAGGTGAATACCCAGAACTTTGTACGAATTGTTTAGCCTTGACAAAAGCTAGTTTTGGGACTATTAGTGCTATTTCTTACTGTTGTAGCAAATATATGTGTGTCGTTAGAAGCGTTTCTTCCGCCCCTTTCCTTGGAGTTCGAAAACCCTGTTGGTTTGTGGAGGGGATGCCTTCTTTTTGTTGCTTACTGCATATACCTTTTACTTAGTAGGGAGGCATGGGAAGCTACTAGAAATGTTTCTTTTCAGTACAATGTGGAACAGAAATAGGCTTTTATTTTCCCTTTTTCTCAGTCAAATTATTTTGAACTGTTCTTGTTTTCTTTTTGTTGTCTATGTAATAGTAGGTGCTGCTAATTTGATGTTTTGGTTGTTCTGGAAGTAAAAAAGTCATGAGCTTAGCTGGTTTGTAGATATTTCAATCCACCAAACCTTTCAAGGTCAATAATAGGATCCGGATCTTCTCCCTTGGGACCTGATCGTCTTGTTATGGCCCTTTGTGGGCCCTTTAATCATAGAAAACCTTTATTAGTTTATAGAGCTTGTTGTGAATATTAACCATGCCAAAAAATCGCGTTTTGGGGATATCTATCAACCCAAACAAAGTTTCGATCTATTGTGTTGGTATGTTTTTGTTTCAAGACTGAATGTAGTGAAGATATTGGTTGATGTTCTGAACAAGTTATACCGAATGAATACCCCGGGGTTGGCAAAGTGGTCTTGGGACTTAGAGGTTTGCATCCACCTATGGTCTCAGATTTGATTTCCCTTGTCAGCAAAGTCTTGAGACCACTACGGGTTATGCCCGTTCGTTACTTTTAGAGCCCTGAAATTAGTCGAGGTATGGGCAAGTTGGTCTGGACATCCAGTTATCTTATAATAAGCTTGTGAGTCATTGGGCCACCAACTCGAGGTGTTCCTTCATAGTCTCAGGTTCGAAACCTCTTAGATGTTATTAACTCATTTGGGATCAATTCATACGGAGCTTTGCTTTAATTTTAATGGGGTCCCCTAATGGACAATGAGATTAGTCTCTCAGAATTAATTGACATGCGTGCAAGCTAGCCCAGATATTTATTTATAAAAGGGGAAAAAAAGTAGGCCACCAACTCCCCATGACATCATGCTATGACTCTACTTGGTTTCTCCTATTTGTGAATACTTTTTTGTCTTCCAACTAAAAGGGTTTGGTGACTACATTCCAATGATGGTTGACAACGTGGACTCCAACATCTTGCCATTTTAAAAAATGCAGTGCAGTAAATAAACCTACAAGATATAGTAGACTAACTGTCATCGGTGATTTGGTCTTTATGGTTGGTTGGACCCTAATTAATTTTAAATTTAATTAATGCAATAATTGATTTTGACACTAATAGAATGGAAACTCCTGTCCTCTTTGGTTGGTAGCTTATTTGGATTCAACTTTCTAAACAGGCCTTTTGGCATGATTGCAATTTGCAAAAGCACGTATGACTTTGGTGGGGTTGGTATAAGTTAAATTTTCCCTATTTATAATTTTCCTGATTTTTTATGTTAAATTAGTTCGATTTCTTTTTTAAATTAAGTGCTGTCTTAACGAGAATAATTTCTTAAGTGGTACAAATTTAAAGACAAATTATTCAAAATAAAGAACAAAATTATTCAAAATAGATATTCTTTTGAATTATACTTCTATTTGTCGTTGGAAATTTTCAAATTCAATTAATATTTTTTTGGGTAGTTTTCTGATATTATTGTTAATATCATTGTTTCGGTTGTTGAGATCTTGAGATTTACTGTACGTTTTTACCATGTTGGAGCAACGGGTAGAAGTAGTGACGGTTGCCATGCACCCCAAAGATTTCAAAACTCTCCCTTACTACGGAGTAGTATTTTTTAAAATTATTGGCAGACTATAAAGTTTCGCCACCTCTAGGTTTGCAGAATTGCAGTACGAGAGCTGAAAGGAATATAATTTAGGTCATCTTTTTACCTCATTTGCTTTTGACTTATATTTGTTGAGATTGGAAGGAATTTGAAGGATGTAGGTATGAATGAGAAATATTCACGTTCAAAAAATGATTATTTGAATTTTAAAACATTTGAAAGTAAACATTAAAAAAAACATATCATATCCTAAAGATACCATATGGGGCCAATAGTACTCAACAAGGTTGGCTGACTAGGAGATTCCTACTTGCCTACAAAAAACTAAAGTTAATTGTTAAATGACGTGATTAAAATGAGACATTGACAGTTTTTTGAGAGGTAATGTTTAAATTTTACTTTGAAATTTCCTTTCAAAAACAAAATATTTTTAAGTTGATTCTAGTCCCTCGTCCCGTCCTGTGTTATCGTGGCTTTTTGTGAGCCGGTATCAATACTATGCATTTGTGTTATGTAGCTCCGCACTGCTTGCGCGGTCGAGGAGATAGAGGAGGCGGCAGGCGGGAAGCAGGGAGAGTGTTTGCATTAAAAATGTTTGAAAATATTGAAAAAAATTCAAAAACACAATTAACTTTGTTTCTTATTATTTGTCTTCTTTTTCAGTAAGAGCAATAACACAAAATTGCAAGAAATTAAAAAAAAATTAAAAAAAAAATTGCTGAGGGGTAGGTAAAGCTTTGAAAAGTATGGCAAAGCTTTCAACATCAAGCACCCACTTATCTCAATGCATTACCACATTTTTTGTTGAGAGATGTTACACCAAATTTTGGTTGGTGAGGCTGACTGGATCAAATATTTTTTGTATTTTAGAAGTGTAAAAGTAGGACTAGATTACCCCTTTACGGCCCTTTTATTTAATTTCTGGAATTACAAAAGGGATCCAAAATATTAACACTGAAAAAGGTGGCACCAAATGATTGGCTTTTTTTGAACCCTTTTTTCTTACAATTTCTGTCCTTTTAGTTCACCTACCGAGCTGTCTCTGTCTTGTCAGCAATTTTTCAGTGCCGGGAGGTATTACTTGTACCTCTCGGCACATCTAGGCCGTTTATTTTGGTTTTCGGCGGTCCGGATTTGAAGAGAAAAAAAAAAAGAGGATGAGGAGAGAAGGTGTTTTAATCTTAGCCGTCCAATACACTTTTGGACAATCCGGATGCAATGTTTGAATACCACATAGGCTCGGCCACGTGGTATCCACAGTACCCAAAAAATTTCCCTGTCTTCTGGAGGGGTACTCGGAATAATTATTATTACTATACGGACTACCAAGCTGTCTCTGGCAGTCTGGCTTTACTCGATGTCCATGTTCATATGGGTTTTGTGCCTTTTTGGTACCCCCCAATTGGGTATGGACATAGGTAGGTATAGAGGACTGAAATTACAAATTACAACTACAAATTACAGACACTGAAATACAAGAGTCATTGTTCTGCAAAGGCATTGGAGATTGCACTGGCATCGATGTCTCGTGATAAAACGGCTACACCACGGTCGGCGAAACACTATTGACGACCATCTTAGCAAATTGAATGACGGTCTGTTTGTCTCTCATACAAAAAACGAATATCATAAGTTTAGGTTGAGGTATTGAATCCAAAAATTAGGTATCAACACAAAACCAGAATACCTTAATAGTACTATATATAACCATGCAGAGAATGAACTGCTGGACTAAATTCAGCTGTGAATGAAATACGATAAATTTCAGTAAATTGTTCTCAGGAATAAAGCCGAGTGTATTAGGCCTTGTTTTCCAAATAATTTTAGTAAATGAGTTCAGTAGATGCTAAAATCAAGGTTAATTTTAGCAAATGGGTTGCTAAAATCTTTTTGCAAACCCACCATTGGTATATTTTTCCCAACGGTCGTACCGACCATCCTGAAAACAAAACAATTTTACATTAGTCTCCAATTCAAAGTGTAACTGCTTTTGCTTTGGCTTTTTTGTGGATGCCACGTCAGTGGAAGCAGGGTAGATATTTGTAGGGTTAGTTGACCCTATTAAGAATCTAAGATAAATAAGCTAGTGCTCTCTCCGTACGTCCTTGTTGGTCCATTTTCAATATTTATGTCATGTTTCAAATTATCTATTTATTTCAATATTTTAAAATTTTCATATAATAGAATTAATTGAGATCTATTAGATAAGATCCATATAACGTATTTTTAAATATTCGTACTGAAAAATATGTACCATTTTTCAAGGAGTGTTGAATATATAGTGGAAATGGCCAAACAAATACGGACAAAGAAAGTACACTTATTAGTGAAATATTTTTCACCAACATTGTCGTAGTTAATTAAAGATTAACTTTGTAAATGACCAATTCACTTAAATTTCTGGCATCATACCTGATTCAAAGCCGAGCCAAATTCGAGATGGCTCGGCTCAAACGAGAATATCTTAACTCTATAACCTCTTCTTCTTTTTTTAACTTTAAATGGATAGTATATCATTCTACATACTATATTTATCAAGGAAGAAATATTGTCCTCAACATCAAATAGCCATTTGCAACAATCCTAGTCACACCTATGTTATTTCGAAGTTAATGTCCATCATATTTACGAACGCTGAAGAATATGTCTAGTCTCACCAAGTCTTCTATAAAAATTTGAACCGAAGTGATGTCGGGTGACGGTCACATCGCACCAGACCTTGGCCAGCCTGTTGACGGGCTCTACATGTCATTCTATGTCATTGCTAAATCGGTGAAAAACACATGTCGTGTCATACTTAGCCCAATGACAAGGCCATCACAAGCATACATTTTTTTTTTTTACGTGCACAAAAATTGCATTAAACACCAACTGATACAAACTAATCAACAAAAAATCAGAAAAATACAAGAAAAAAACCTAAAAATTTACAGAAAAAATGAAAAAAGAAAAGAAAAGTACAGGAAATGGAAATCACCACATTACATGCGCCATCAGAAGCCTCAGGTCGTCGCCGTCACGCCCGTCGGAGTTGTTGGAAGCTACCGCTCGCCGTCGATGATTAGGGATGGCAATGGATCGGTTTGGTCTGGATTTTGCTATTACCATACCCAAACCCAAAGTATTTATCTATACCCAAATCCAAACCGATATCCGATGGGTATAATTTTTAGTGGACCATAACCAAACCATATGGATTCGGATTTTATCCGAACCACACCAAATCCGCATTAGTATTCGTTCCATTAATGAACATGTGAAGGAAAAAGATTATATATTAAAATAATAAAGTAAAATGCCATAATATTTTACCATTAAACATAATCAAAGGAAATAACTAAATAATAAACTTTTTTTAATGTGTTTAACCCACACCAACGAGAAAACATCAAAGGAATTTTTTTTAAAAAGTAGGAACCAACAACATGATCTATAAGTAATATTATATGGAGCGGTTTGGGTTTAGGTATGGGTTTGGCCGAATACTTGCTAAGACCAAACCCAAATCCAAATCCGTCGGGTATCATGTTTCGAAAACCAAACCCGCCCCATGGGTAGGAAAAAATAAAAAAAACCTCGCCAATAGGGTCGGTTTGGTTCGGGTATCCATTGGTTTTGGGCGGAATTGCCATCCCTATCGATGATGGAGTTGTAGACCGGAAAACCCCCGATCTGGCCCCCATGGGCCAAAAAATGGGGTGCGGACGCCTACACCAGACCGAAGAAGAATGGATTCAGCATGGGGGGTCTCCGATCGCCCAAAGAGGCTTTTAGAGGAAAGAAGAAGGTGGAAGGGGTGTGGAGGGGGAGGGGGAGGGGAAGGGGCGGCGGCCATGAGAGGCTTCTCCCTCACTCCTCTCTCTCTCTGTCTCTACACAATACAAGCATACACTTTGATTAAACTCTTCTTCAACCTTCAAACTTCTCATGGTAAATTTTTTTCTACCATCACCAAGATCAATGCCAACGGTCGTTCGGCTCCGTTCCGCATCCTCTGCTCAGGTTCACGTTTAAGGATTTATAGCCACAACTGTGCCCTCCTATTTATCGAGGCCAGATATTTGGTTCGGGATTTGTTTTACACATCAATCCTTGGGATTTGTGCCCCACGTAGTGACAACTCATTTGGTTGGTCGAGCAGTGCATAACACCTCATGTGCGGATCCAATTTGTTTTAACTCGGTTCGCAATTATTGAAGAATAAACAATTAACTGTCCATTAATTGAGCCCTCTCTCTACCTACATGAAATCGAGGAGTGTCGGCAGGGCCAACATGGCATGATTTTGTTACAATCAAAACACTCCTTTTTTTTTTTTTTTTTGAAAAAATTCTCAAAAGAAAAAAAAAATCAAAAGTATATTATTTTTTGCGTGCAGAATGCACGATTACCCTAAAAATCGAGCAATTTGGAACGGAAAGAGTAAAAAATAGAATACATTTCAGAAGTTCCAATACGAAAAAACTAAAAAAATTAATTTTTTTTATTTGGTGAACCTTTTTCCTAGTTATTTGTCAGAAATTTCCCGGTCGTAGGAATAAACTTTTGTTTTGGCCCTCACCTCGAGAGATGGTCTTCTTAGAGCATCCCTAATGGTATAATCAAAACATATAAATAACCAAAGTTAGCAATGTTTGTCCAAAAATTGGCTCACATTGGCATAATCAAAGTTAACAACATTTTAACTAATAACTAAATTTTGGCATTTGGATAATAAAAAATAACAACATTTTCTAAATAACCAAATTTTGGAGACCACACGTCCACACCCTATTTATAAGTCTTTTTTGGTGGAATGAATTCAAAAGTAACAACACTCTATCTCCATTTTTCAAATACTTACTTCAAAACTCAAATTTTTTGCACTCTCTAAAAAATTTGAAATTATCATTTTTTAATCTTTACCAAAATATGTTCAAGATTGGTCTCATTTTAAAGGTATTGTGAATATCTTTTAAATAGTACTAATATTATAAAAAGTATATGTACAAATTTAAATTTGTGCCCATTTTATGAATAAAAGTAGAGTGAGTAGTACTTTTTTTATTATGGACATGACACTCCACATTGTTAACTTTATAAACCTCTTGTATGGATAATTAAATTCTGAAATGTCAATTTTTGATTATCTAATTTTGGTTATACCATTGGTGATACTCTTAAAATCATCTCTTGTGAAATTTTTATTAGGAAGGAAATTTTTTAGGGTGTCTGGTGGGTACCACGTGGCTGTGTCCGAGTACCTATTCCGGCCGTCCAAAAGTATTTTGGATGGCCTAGATTTCTTCCTTCTCTCTCCTCCAGATTTTGGACGGCTGAAATGGGGGCTCGGGCACGACCACGTAAGACCTGTCCAGCACCAAAAAATTGCTTGTTAGAAAGAGATCATATGAGTTCCGGTTTATAAGTGTCCTATTTTTTTTTAAAAAGAAATTCTACATTTTAGAAGACACATAATTGGACTCGTAAAGTTAACAAAACTTTTTCAAAGTGTTCCTGAATTAAAAATAGTAATTTCACTTTTAAATCTTTGGATTTATGGCATCAAATCTAAAACAAATGGACAAAATAGGAACAGTATCAAATCTTTTTTTTTATTGAACTTCCAAAGTTAGCATATATTATAAGATATCTCATAATAAGATAATGAACTAATCCAATCACATAGGGACAGATTATAGTGCTCATGATTTGATAATTAACAAAAAAAAAAAAAACTGTTCGTTTTGTTAACAAGGCGAGTAGATTTTTTTTTGTTTTGTTCGGATATTTTGAGTCCTTCGATGTATATGTTGTTTTTAGACCTATAAGTCGCGCAATTTGTATCTGATTTGATCAATAAAGTTGCGTTTGTCTTGCAATTGAACACACTCAATTTATTTTGTAAATTTTAGTAGTGGTAATTTTAGTTTAAGTTTTATTTGAACACTTAGCCAATCACCTAAAACATTAGTTCGAATAATAAAAGAGATTTGAAAAAAAAAAATAAGAGGAGAAGAAGAATCTATTGATGTTGGTATTGTGCGCTCTTTTCTCACTCTGTGTCCATTGCCCATGGTTTAAATGTGGTAAGTGTGTATTCATGAAATTACCATTTCTTTGTTTGTTTAGTTTAACTTATACATTTTTGGATCCTTTTCAACTTTTGGTTGTATATCATTACTGCATTTTGCCCTTTTCTCATGGCTGGCTTGTGGTTTGCTGATGGTGGTTCATTGTTGGTTCCATCTCTCTCTCCTGTGCAGCCTTTTCAGTACCTACTGGGTATCATGGTACCCAGCCGGCGCATCTAGGCTGTCTATTTCGGCTTTGAACGGTCTGGATTTGGAGAGAGAAAAGAGAGAGAGAGAGAGAGAGAGAGAGAGAGAGAGAGAGAGAGTGAGGAGAGAGGGTGTTTTAATCTTGGCTATCAAATATACTTTTGGACGGCTAGGATGCAACGTTTGCGTACGACGTAGGCTCGGCCACGTGGTACCCGGTAGGTACCCAAAAAAATTTCGCAGCCTTGGATTGTTTCTCTTGTACCTCTTCTCTTTGATCAATATATTATTTTTTGCTGATTAAAAAAAAACTTATACAATTTTGGAGAAGCTTACAAAAATTCAACTATGTTGCAAAACCTAAACAATCTTCCTTCGAATGCAAAACTATCATGGAAAATCTTGTTATATTGTCATAATTTCTTTCAAAAGGGTATTAGTAAATTAATATGTTTGTTTAACATTGGCTTGAAATATGAAATCTCTTATAGAAAACTATAGAATTATATTTCCTCCATTCTCAAAAGATTGTCTACTACGCATGATGATAACTTAAAAGTTTTTGCATAGTAGACAATCTTTTTGGAATGGATATGGTGTTGACTGCACTATTTATACTAAGATATCAAGTTTTGTGCATATATTTTGGACAATAGAGCTAATAGCATCCATTATGGGTAGGTTAATTTTTTACATGTTAATAGTGTCCATATGACTAAATCTAGAGATCATTTGAATTAGTTAAGGTATAAGTTAGGTAATGAGATCATGCGAAATATTATGGGATAACTAAAAGAGTTCATTAGTTAAGATCTAAGTTAAATAAATGTTTTAATTTTTTATAAGGGCTCAAGCTTGGATGGCTAGAAGGTTGGCCAAATTTAACCAACACTAATCACTAACCCATGTACTAAGTACTAACCATCCACTACATGCTAAAAATGTCCAATTACTAGCTAGATAGGTAACATGTGTGTCTTAACTTACTCCTAACTACTACCTCCGTCCCAATTTTATAGTCCCTCGTCCAATCCTAAATGGATAGAAAATCGATTATATCTTTCAATCGATAATGATTTTTATATCCAATATGGATCTTGTTTGATAGATCTCGATGAAAACTATTAAACAAAGGTTTTAAAATCACTTAAAACATTATAGACTACAAGATATAACACATTGAAAAGTGGCACAAACTCCCAAAAGGGACTATAAAATTGGGACGAAGGGAGTACTATTTAACCAATCCATAGTGGATGTTCTAATAGAGTTAACCTAATTTTTGAACACTATATTACAAATTTCTGGAGCTGGCACCGATTTCGTTGGGAAAAAAAAAAAATCAATCTACCCTCCACTGCTAATTATAATGTGGGATGACCTTTGGCTTGAATAAATTGAGCAGTTAGTTCATAAATGTGATCTGATAAATTTGATGTATGCTAGACCCAAGAACAAATGTTCTCTCTCACTTAAAGCTTCTCTATCTGAGAAAAAAAAACTCTAGCCGCATTCTGTCTTCCTCTCCCTTTTCATCACCCTAATGCTGCGGCGGGAGGGGAGGGTTTTTTACCTTTGATATGTGTTTTTCTTCCTCACAAGTGATGATTGTTTTCGATAACCCCTCTTTTCTGGTGAGGGTTTCCCTCTCGATTTCAAGTTAATCTCATTAATTACATGAATTATATTACTTACTTAGTTGCATGATAAAATAAACGGGTTTTTTTTATTAACAAAATAGATATGTAGATAGGTTACTCTACATATCAGTCACGTATTATTGGCTTCAACATCACATAGTTATGTGCGAGGGATCCCACGAGCAATTTTGTCGGGACTGAATCTAAGATTTTCACTACGTATTACAAGAGAGAAATAGTTTCGGTTAGTTTTATGATGCAGCTATGACGACTTGAGTCTTAGGAATGAGCGAAAAACTTCAAGTACTTACTTATTAAACTAACCACTTGATGGTAAAACAAACAAAAATGATACAGACACACCCTCCCGTACACACTCAGCCACACCCCATGGGTCCCGTGTGGGGACCACACCCTATGTGAGAGAGGGTGCGGTTGAGTGTGTACGGGAAGGTGTGTCTGTATCACTACTCTAAAACAAAACTGTCCCAACTTACTGCGAAGTCAAATAATTATGTTCACTCTCGCTTTTTCACCATCAGCGATAAGATGCTCATTGCGTGTCTCAATTCGACGATCAAAGCCATTGACTTTGTCACTATTCATTATTCAGAAGACCATTAAAAAAGTCAACACAATCAGATATCGATAAGAAGATTCGTCTCAAAGTTCATCTTTTTTCGTTAAAATTCTTGACTAAAAAATTTAAACTCTCAGTTTAAGCGCTTGCTAATATCCAATTGAACTCAAATTTTGCATAGTCTCTTAATAAACAAAATTATAATACAATATAATTAAATGATTTTGATCATCGAAGTGGGACCCAAAATGAGCGTACCTCGGTACCTGGGTGAAGGTGAACAAAACTGCTCTCGAATTTGGGTGGGGGTTGGTGAAGGCGGATTAATCAGAAATCAAAGTAATTAACACCAAATCAATTAAACAAACGAAAAAACAAAAAATGAAAACAGAGAATTTTTGGTGGGGTGGGATCTATCGATGTAGGCTGTAGCCCACCAACTTCGCACAATCCCAGCCGTTAGATTTGAAACCTAATCTCCACTCCATTTCCACTCTCTCTCTCATCAATCACTGCCTATATATACGGCCCCGAGGTCCGTGGGATAGACTCGCCAACGCCCTTAACCATTGTCCATCGGTGGTCTTCTCTCTCTACTCTCTCTCTCTCTCTCTCTCTACAGGGTTTATTCATCTACAGGTTCGTTTTCATGGCTCACTGTTTTTGCATTTCTTTGCTCTATGGCTCAGATCTGTTGATTAGTGCTGTGAAATCTTGTGTTTTGAAGTTCGGTTTGTAGATCTGATTTGGTACTTAGTTCAAACAAGTAGAATGCATGATTCGAAGTAGTTTGATTTTTTTGCTGGATCTATATGAAGCTGCTTAATTGATGCAGTTACTATTATGGAAACAAGTTTGTTCTTCGATTTCGTTGTATTTGAAATGATAGCCCCTTTGGATTGTGAGAAAGGGTGTGGCAGATCTCTCCGTAATGGTGAGATTTGGTGAGAAAGGAGAAGGAGCCAATTGGAAAATATTGTTTTTGTACTGTTCTTCTTCATTTCTCATTTAAGGTTTCTATCCAAATGAGTGATTTGGTAAGAGACCCTATCCTTTTCATATCAAATCCCTTAATTCAAAGGGGATGTGACTGTTATACTTCACATGTTACTGGATCTGATGTTTTGTTAAGTTGGTCTAACCATTTGATTTGGTAGTCTTCAATGTATCACCGTAATTAGCACCTAAAACGTCTGAATGTCTGATCTGTTGTCGGTTGACAATTAAACAAGAACAAACTTCTAATTTATTATTTCCGTCTTGAGATACTGTGGTGTAAAAATTAAACTTTTTCATATCTGCATTTCACCTTTCCATTGAGTTCAAACCGTTGAGGATCTTTTCTATGCTTAATTGTAGTAAAAAATCTGAGTGTGGATTTTATTTGGCCTCAAGATCCTGTCCGATACGTATCGGTCTATGTGCATCAAACGGCTCCCGGATAGATCTGTGTCTGTACATATGTGTTTGTAGCATTACTAGTTTGCATAAGTTGATAATGATTTAAGATCTCCTTTTTTATATTCCAACAATTGAAGAATGTTCCATATTCTTTGGGTCTGTTTAAAATTTGTTCTGCCAGGCCATATACACTTTCATTGTGGAGTATCTTTCTTGTGTTAGGTTTCAAGTTTCCTTCTAGATGATAGTTGGGCCACGTTGCCTACTTGTGTAAGATTTAAAGGGAAGTTCCCCAGGACCCACTTGTCAGTAAAGTACTAGTACAATGGCTTACAATTATTCTCCTATAGTTGAGGGATGCTAGATTTCTAGATGTCTGGATCATTTATTGCAGATTTGTATACGGAATCTATGTGGTAGTGCAGAATAACTTTACTTCTGATAGCTCTCTGACTTTGGCTCTGCCTATTAACAAGGATAACTACCTTTTCTATGGTATAGTTTTAATTTATGAGATATTTCTTTCGGGGAGGTATCTTACATCATGTTTTCTTTGAGATACAATTCTTGTCCACTTGTTTTGAGGTAAGCAGTATCTATGTAGTGGATCATAGGGCATACTATTCTTTTATTGTTAACATGACTCGACGTATCTAATTCTCTATCGGATTTTGTTGAACCTTGTATGACACACTTGCTCAGTTTCCCTTTTGTTTAAGAAAGACTGTTGCTACTTGCTTGGTCGTTCGACTCATTCATATATTGATTTACTTTGTTCTGGATGCTTTTGGTGTTTTGCAGCTTGGGAGAATGGAAATCGAAACCTTCCTATTCACCTCCGAGTCCGTGAACGAGGGACACCCAGATAAGCTCTGCGATCAGATATCTGATGCGGTGCTCGATGCTTGCCTCGAACAAGACCCTGACAGCAAGGTTGCCTGTGAGACTTGCACCAAGACCAACATGGTCATGGTCTTTGGTGAGATCACAACCAAAGCCGATGTGGACTATGAGAAGATCGTGCGCGACACCTGCCGTAATATCGGATTTGTGTCTGACGATGTCGGTCTAGATGCTGATCATTGCAAGGTGCTAGTTAACATCGAGCAGCAGAGCCCTGACATTGCCCAGGGTGTCCACGGTCACCTCACCAAGCGCCCTGAGGAGATTGGAGCCGGTGACCAGGGTCACATGTTTGGCTATGCCACGGATGAAACCCCTGAGCTTATGCCTCTCAGCCATGTCCTTGCAACTAAGCTTGGGGCCCGCCTCACTGATGTTCGCAAGAACGGAACTTGCCCGTGGTTGAGGCCTGACGGCAAAACCCAAGTCACCGTTGAGTACTTCAACGAAAATGGTGCCATGGTTCCTATCCGGGTCCACACTGTCCTCATCTCCACTCAGCACGATGAGACTGTTACCAATGATGAGATTGCAGCTGACCTCAAGGAGCATGTCATCAAGCCTGTCATCCCAGAGAAGTACCTTGATGAGAAGACCATCTTCCACCTCAACCCTTCAGGCCGGTTTGTCATCGGTGGACCCCATGGTGATGCGGGTCTTACTGGTCGGAAAATCATCATCGATACTTATGGTGGTTGGGGAGCCCACGGTGGTGGTGCCTTCTCCGGTAAGGACCCTACCAAGGTGGACAGGAGCGGGGCCTATATTGTTAGGCAGGCTGCCAAAAGCATTGTTGCGAATGGGCTTGCTCGTAGGTGCATTGTGCAGGTCTCTTATGCCATCGGTGTGCCTGAGCCGTTGTCCGTGTTTGTGGACACATATGGAACTGGAAAGATTCCGGATAAGGAGATTTTGAAGATTGTGAAGGAGACTTTTGATTTCAGGCCTGGAATGATTTCCATTAACTTGGATCTCAAGAGGGGTAGCAATGGAAGGTTCTTGAAGACCGCTGCATACGGGCATTTTGGAAGAGATGACCCTGATTTCACATGGGAGGTGGTGAAGCCCCTCAAATGGGAGAAACCCCAGGCGTAAAGTTTCTCCAATTCAAGTCTCCCTGTTCTTTGATGCTGCTGCTCTCTAACTTTGTAGGAGTTTGCCTATTGTTTGCATGTTATTTCGTGTTCCCTATTTTTCTTCGGTTTTATTCTGTTTTTTTTTTCCTCCGTTTGTCTTGGCCGCATAAGATGAAAGTGTGATGATGTCGCGATTGGATTCAGAACATAAGGACAGAGCGGCCTCTTTGTGTGTGATGAAAACATCTATATGTAAGAAGGGGTCAGCTGCAGCCTGCAAAGCAGCATCAATATGGTATTAATAATTAAGACCGTTCTATTCATTCTGTAAGGTGCATTCTCTGTTGAATTGGATTATGAGGATTTGTTCAGTAAAGCTACATCCCGAGGAAATGCTGCCTTTCCTGAATGTATTACTACGGGTGAAGTTGACCTGGTTTGGTCTGATTTCCAGCCAAATTGACCACAGAACTGAGGTTTCTGTGTAGCCATATTCAAAACTGACACTGACTGGTCTGGTTTCCGGCCAAATTGACCACATAACCAAGGTTTTCGGTGTGGTATACAAAACTGATACGGACCTGCCAGGCTAGTGAACCGAGCAGGGCCAACCTAACTGAACTGAAAAACAAAGCAACATAGGAGAAACCTGTATGAGCGAAACAACTCATTCATAGGGAAGAAGCTGAGAAGAGATGTTCATGAGTCTCATTTCACAAGTAACAGAATACACAAGGGGGATGCAGCCCCAAAGTTGAGGTCCAACGCGCGTGGTTGCTCTTGCCTTTATAGGTGATTCCCTGCTCTGGCCTTTATATGTGATTCCCTTCACCGCCGCCAGGGGTGGAGCCAAAATTTTAGGTTAGCGGGGTCAAAAATTAGATTTATATACAAGTTATTTTTTTTCTATTTACTCATGCAAAAAATAATTAAATTAAGAGGTTTACTATAATGTAGATATATAGCGATACATGTATTTTTTACTATTAACTCTCAAAAAGAAGAATTTTAAACTTCGAAAATTCTATGCATTTTAAGTAAGTTGAGGCAATTTGTGAAATTTTGGGGGGGTCAAATTGCAAAATTTAGCTCCAAACTATCAAAAATCCTTATGAGAAATTACAATGAAGTGATCCCTCTTGTCCCTTAAGCCCATGACCAACGGGGCAGGTTTCAACTCCCACCCTCCCTTTCCCTCTCTCCGTAGATTAGCTTGGAGCATCTCCAACAAGCTCGCCTGGAGCTCCTTCCTCGCCAACATTGGCGAGTTTGCTCGGAAAAACTTGAAAAATGACCGCCCAACAGCCTCGCCTCTTACCTCGCCATTATCTCCGCTGCTACAGTACCTTGCCACAGGGGGTGAGGCTTGGCGAGGAAAGGCGAGCTCGCCTCTCTCTCTCTCTCTCTCCCCCAACAAATCAACGACAAAGAACGAGGAGGGCGTTGTAGCTCGCTTCGCCGGAGGAGAACGAGTTGCCGAAAAAAAAACCAATCGCCGGGAAACGAGTCCTAAAATCGTTTTGAGACTAGAGAATTATAGATCTCGACGAGACGAAGGCATTGGTCCAAGACCAATCGCTGACGGAGTCTCGTGGCGACTGCAAGCACCTGTCAAAGGTGGAGCGTGCCGGCGAGTTAGATCTACCCGGATGCGTGTGGTTTTTTTTTTTTTTTTTTTGTGAGAGGTATGGCTTGCCAAAATAGTTTTTGGTACTTTTTCTAGTCAATTTGGTGAAAATTATGGTTAGGCTGTTTGAGATGCTCTTAGATATAGGAATTGCCTGTCCAACAAAATAAAAAATACTCACTAAAAGGAAGAGGATGCAACCCCATGTCCCACTCTTTGAATCTGACCTTGCTAGCCAATCTTTTAAGGCAACAAAGCCACAAATTCAATAGCCACATAGGAACAGTTTTGCTAAACAAACAATAGAAAGTCAAGAAATCTTTTCTGATAAAATTCCATGTCAGTTGAACTGTAGTACTAATTTCCAGAATCCAAATAACAATCCTCATCGTTCATTCTAGGAAGGAAATCTGCAGGGTTATTAATCAATAATATGAAGAATGGGTCTATTCCTTAATCTTGGTGACCTCCAAGACCCATGACTCACAATTGAAAGTATCGAGCTGCCAGGCCCTGGCTAATTTTTTCATCAGAGATTTTAAACCGAAGTCCAACTGGAAGGTATCCGATAATAAGAGTGGTTTGTGCTTCTGCAATATGGGAATACTTCCTGTTCCTTGAGGATATATGAATTGCTTCTTGTCAACTGGTAATTCCAAAGTACCCCAGTTCGACAGCAGAAGCGATAGCCCGGGACATTAGTATGTTCAGTGAGTTTTTGTCATCTTACAAATATGAAGATGTTTGTTTGCTAGAATTAGTTTCTTTGTCAATAGAATCCTGGTTTACCTGGTCCAGCATTCCTCATCCGTTTGTTTCATCAATAATTTTGTTACCTCTGGTTGAGTTATAGGTTGAAGATGTTCTTGAAACAAAGTTAGAAAGGTACTACCAACTTGTCATGGACAAGGAGACTGTAGATGAGCAATAGGATAGAAGCTGAGCACATACTTTTAGATGAGGTTGAACGGCCTCTCGCCTCTTCACTCATAGCAAATTAGCTTTGAGTTGGATATTTTAACATGGTACGCTTTCGAATGCTTTTGGACAAGACTGTCTTGATTAATTGCCCCGTTGGTCGCACCTTGTTTCTTTGTTTGTTGTGTTCCCCGTGTTATCAATCTGTTGTTTACTTCTGCACATGTGAGTCAGGAATCACATGTGTGTGAAAGTGGTAGAGCTTGTCCTACATTGGTTTATTTATTTATTTTTAATAAGTAAATAAATATATTAGAAACAAGGCATTAATGGAATGCCGCCCATGTACAAAAGATGACGATTACAAAACTGGCCCTATACCCTTTTATTAGTATGTAAATGCTCAAACCAGTCTAATAATTGGTCAAGAGAAGGATTACAATCCCCTTGTCCCAACTATACAAGCTACTCGTAAAAAAACTCTTGATTTTAAACAAGGGTTGTCCTACATTGGTTCATTATAACCTCAAAGACTAGTACATGAATCTAGACTGCCTCTATTCATTACCAATTAATTTTGTGTTGGATGCTTTAATAGTGTCCAATAGAGAGTGCCTAGCCTCATTTTCTGAGTTTTGCCACTGGTGCCATTGATAAGCTGCCCTTGGAGATTTTGGATGATTTCGTTTCTTCATCAGGCAATAGGGCCAAACTATGTATCACTGAAACTTTGTCGGAGGTCACCTACCGGTATCGGCCACTTGTCAGACGCGATATTCTTCAGACATGTGTCAGACATTCAAATTCAAAGTGTACTTTTTAAAAACGTTTGCAGTTTGGACACTTTGGGCACACTTTAAAAATGCTCTGGACACTGTCAGACACTCAGAAAACAAGGTGAAGGCAGATAAACTTAATAGTAGGATCTACAAAAATCGTAAATCTTAGGGAGTTATATTTTTTTTGTACGACGGATGATGGTATATTGGTTAGAAAATCGCAAAGATGATAAAATACTTTCCATTTAAATACTTTGGCGAATGAAATAATGATGAATATAGTTTAAGGTATATGTAGGAGTATTACCTATTTATAATTAAAGCCTTATTTTTTTGTGGTTTTTGATTCATATAGTATGCATATATGCTTTTTGAAACATATCCCCCAACGTATCCATGTCCTCCATTCTTGTCAAATTTACATATTGGAGTGTCCGGGTCGCATCTCCTATGGCCTCGTTTGATTGGTGGGATTTGGGGGTGGGATAGAGTAAGACCCAAAATCCAATGTTTGTTACCCTTATTATGGATGGGATTAGAAATCGCATGGCAATTTTTTCCCAATCTGTACAGGATATAAAATCCTCTTATTGGTCATGTGCTATAACAAAAAAGTGTTTTCTAATGACTATATCCCGTTGAACACAAACACCGGTTATGAATTTTCTTCATCCATTGATATCCTGAGCAATATCCCACCCATATCCCATCCATTTATCCCCAGTCAAACAAACAAGGCCTATGTATCGGTGCCACATAGAGGCCAACAATCGGTCCATTGCAAAATTTTGTTACACAGCCCAATATTGAAGAAGACCAGAAGGGAGGGAACATAAGCAAAGGCAATTTCCATTCATAGAAGATGAATATCAGCTGTAAGTTCTTCACCCAATATCAGAAGAAAATACATTCAGCTTCAGTAATGAAGGTCACAAAAGTCTAATTCTCGTACAGTTGCAGAGGTACAAATAATTTTTTCTCCTCACTTATAGCCAAATACAGGAATAATGGAGCCAAATTTATTGAAACAACAGGCATTCACTCAGCAGATATCCAGATATTCAAACATCAATTACCAATTCTCACAAGATCAAATGAACAACAGCAACCTCTCATTCGTTTGCAGATGCATCCTCAGATGGAGCATTTCCTCCTACATGGAAAGGAATTAAAGTGGGTAATTTCCCCAAAATAACGAAAATGATTTTCCTGGCAGGAAATGTACATTGTGCTAAATAAACCAAGGAAAAGCCATGGGTATCATTGAGCATACCTTCGCCATCTGATGGAGCATACTGAGATTTCCGATAGCGTGTCTGCTGTTGTGTAGGCTGGAAGATAGAGAGGACCAAAAAACAAAGAGACGAAAAAATGTCATTAGGAAGGCATGTAACAAACTATTTATTGCCCTTCAAAATAAAATAAAAAACCTGATGAAGGCATGTAACAAACTATTTATTGCCCTTCAAAATAAAAAAAAAAACCTGATGAGGCATGTAACAAACTATTTATTGCCCTTCGAAATAAATAAAAACCCTGATGATTTATTGCTTTAATTTTCAAAGATTTACTCTGCACACAGATTTTGTTTTCCTTCTCCTATTTCGATCGCCTTGCATTCAGGTCAAGCATGTTAGTCTGACTCTGTTACACGTCATGATCACTTGGCTGCATGACATATGAAGTTCTAGTGATGATCAGGTCATCTAAATGTTCTCCACTCATTACTACCATGTCACACAACTAATTTTTAATTTGGATGTCATTATCCTTCAAATGTGAAAATTGGGAACGCCACAAAGGGATAAAACACTCCATGGATTTTGTAACCAATACATGAAATCGAAGTCCCATCTTGCAGCCTTAAGACGCTATAAACCACTTGACCGGTACCAGTTCTTTGGATTGACTGAGAGTTTTTGCAGAAAAACTGTTATTCCACCACGGACTTGTAGAATTATGACCAAAATTGCCACCGATTCATGTAATATAGCTAATGGCATGCACATATTTGCAATGATTAATTTGGTATAGTTTAAACAGGGCTAAAGACAAGCGAAGAAAGTGTTATGCAGATACCTGCAATTTAGGCCGAAGTTTCTCTAGTGGTCCTTTGGGCTTCTCTACACCTTGCTGTGTTAACATCCACAAGCATTCAACCATATCAGGAAATTCAATGTTACAGGTACTTCTACTAAAGAGCTTAAGCCTCTAGAGCTCAGGTACGAGGAAGGAAGCTACAAAAGGAGGTACCTTTCCGAGAGCCCAGTCAGCAGAGTCAAAGTAAGCACGTTCATGGTCCTGAAAGTAGAGTTTTTGGGCAGAGACAAGCACTCCTTCATCTTTTTCAAATGATTTTGGGAGAAGAACCAGCAGTAAATTCGAATTCAGACATTACCTTGGAAATGAGTGGTGGTTTCTTGGGCATAATTCCTCCGTACTTACTCTTAACAGCTGCCTCCTGTGGAAAACAACATTTCAAGTCCAGAGAAACTGCTGCAACCGCTAAAAGCCAATGCAGTTACATTATTACAGCATGTACAGAAAGCTATGACATGAACAAGACCTCTTGTTGTGATGATGGCATGGCTATTTCAGAATCCTGGGAGACATCTCCAACATGTTCATGCTCTTTGACATCTTCCATTCCTGACATTGTCTTCGAAGCTACCTAATGTACAGCAGCTGCAAAAGCATTATACCATTAATCCCCTAAAAACGTATCAAAGATAGATGATGTAGGCAGCAGAAAACGGTCAATCTGATCACCAATTTTGTTACCGGAAAAACTAACAATCAATAAGACCCTAACTACCCAGGAAATTGTATTTAGATAGAAGGCAACCACAGCAAATCATCCCTCTGGATGAGATGACTTGTTATTTACACTGAATCAGGATCTTAATTAATAATTATTTTCGACAGCAGATTTAATCAAGAGGATACCAGCCTACCAACCGATGCTACAACTCTTACTTGGTGTTGGTGCCTCCTGGAGATAATTTATTAACGGACACAGCACTACAGGAGGAGTGGACATAATATTCACGTAATTAAGTTTCAAGGACATAAAATGATGCTATTCAAGAAATAGGCTGGGGGAATGACCAAGGGGTTTTCAACAAATAGGCTGGAGGAAAGACCAAGGGGTTTGCCTAGTGGTTAAAGGCCACCCTTTTCCTGAGTACAACTCTTACCGTTTTGAGTTGCCGTTTTCCTTCACCCACGACCTTCCTACAGATCACCTTCCTCACAACGAGAACAAATAGGAAGGAAACCTTACGAAAGAGGTTTTTGTAGAGAACAATATTCTTGCACCCTCATTGGTAAGTGAACCAAATCTGCCCGATTTTCTGGGAATCTAAAGACAAATCTGCTTTTTGCTAAAGGATGTAACGTCATTGCCTCTTAGCAATTCTCAAACGACACATGTCAGTTTGCTTAGAGGTTGCTTTGCAACCACTAACAATTTTGTTCCCTTGGACACTTCATTGTAACCGATCCGTCTCAATAACCTACACTTGACAGCAGGATCAATTAAAAACACTAGAACAAATCGGTGAAATAATCGATTGGAATGGATAAAGAAGAAAATTGACTGCATAACCAAATTAAGTTCACTCTGGTTTTCGATTCGCAATAGATTGGACTCGTTAAACATCCGTAATTGATGATCTAATCAATCTGGACATCGATCATTTCCAACTGGGCCAATAATTAAGTAACATTCAACTGGTTTTGGGGCCACTAATACCGTCGTGGATCTTACAGTCTTGATGCCAGCTTAAATCTCATCAGTTAAATTATATTGCGACAAATTTTCCACTCTTGCTTACCTACAGCTTTCAAATATTTATGTATATACCAGGATAAGAATCGAATCAAATCAAATCAAATCAAATCACGAGTTCAACTAACCTAATTAATTATAGTCTCCATAAGATTCAAAATTTACTGAATGAAAGACCAAATCTTGATGAAACGAAAACCAGGAGAGGAGAGAGAATGCAAACCGTGGAGAGGAGAGAGAATGCGATCTGGAAGGAGAACGAGAGAGAGAGAATAGGGACGGCAAGCGACGGACGCGAAGCAGGTGAAACGCTGCAATGGGGGTTAGGGTTTGCTGAAATGGGAAAAAAAGGAGATCCCCTTTTGATTTGGTGGTCAATTTTATGGATTTGGATCCTCTTTGGTTCTGACTAGGGTTGGCAATGGGGACGGAGCGGGGGCGGAGACTACTATCTCCGGCCCCGATCCCCGAATCCCTCCCCCATCCCCATCCCCGTCCCCGCTCCGATCCCCAATGGGGATGATTTTCTCCCCTCCATCCCCGCTCCAAACGGGGAACAGGGATCCAAACGGGGGTTCGGGGAAATTCTATAAACCAATAAATCATCCACTTTTCTTGTTAAAAAAAATAAAAAAATCCAGCACATCCAAATTCAGTGGGCATAAAATGAACAGCAGCACTGCAGAACAACAAAATTTACCAAAACACATCCTTAAATCAAGTGCACATCCTTGGGTCATAGACGACGGTGATAACAAGCACATCTAAATAACTTCTTTGTGCTAATATCCAACTAAATCTAATATCGTCTCTGTGCTAACATCTAAATAACTTCTCTGTGCACATCTAATATCATCTTCACAAGCACATCCATTCACTTCTCTGTGCTAATATCCAACTAAATCAAGTGCACATCTAAATTCATTTACGCTGATGCTCAAAATGAGCATCTAAACATGCTCTCTTTGGACTGAAAATGAATCGCAGCAGCAGCAAATCCGAGATGGTGGTTTGAGACGAGTGAGAGAGCGAGAGAGAGAGACCGAACCTGCTGGAGACGAGTGGTGGCTGGTGGTTTGATGTCTCAGATCTCCATTTTGATTTTCGAATTAGGTCTGAAACATAACAGAGGGAAATCAGAGATGAGAGTCGAGACTCCAGAGATCGAGAGAGAGAGATGAGAGATCGAGAGAGAGAGAGAACCTGCTGGAGGCCGGAGGCGTGGAGTGGTGGTGGCGTGGTGCGGCGGGTGAGTGAGAGGTTAGAGATGAAGAGTCAGAAGAGATGAGTGATTCAGTGAATGAGATGAGACCGGATCGGATTCGAACGAGTCAGATGAAATTGCCAACCCTAATTCTGACTTCTTACCAAGCTCCCGACGATTGCGCTTATTGTGGGCTACTCTCTGGTTTGGTAAAATTCATTTCCACAAAGATCTAACGCTTATCTTTCTCCCACAATAGACAACCGGATTTGAGTCGAGTCACGGCAGAGACGGTTGAGATTTAAGATTATACATATGAATACTAGCTTTTGGACTCCCTTTAAATTAACTAACTTTCTCTTCCATTAATCTCCACTGATATATATCGAATAATAAAAAAAACAAACAAAAAAGAGCATAGTGAAGCAAACGTACCGAAAATGTACACGCGGCTTATCTTGTTAGACTTATTTTTGGACTCTACATTAATAAATAATGTAACATCCCGTATTTTTAAAAAAAAAAAAAAAATTCCGGCATTTCATACTCTTACATTTAAAAAAAAATAAAATAAGAAGTTGCTAGCTGAGTTGAATTATTGTCATAAAACTGTCGAGACATTTTTTTTTTCCAGGTTTGGAGCTGGGTTAATGAAATTTGAGTTAGAGGATTAATTGGGTCGAGAGCTTTTTAGAGAACTTTTGGTTGTTTATAATCTAGAGGATTTTCGGTAGATTGTATTTATTTATTTTTGGGTAAAGATATATTGTATTTCGATGAAAATAGGGCCTGAAAGTGGGTAAAATACGGTGTATTTGGAGTTTTATGCCGGAAAAATCCTGATGCCCCATATTTTTTTTATTAGCAATGCTTTTAATTTATCCGGAAATTTCATACTCTTACATTTAAAAAAAGAGAAGTTGCTAGTTGAGTTTATTGTTGTAAAATTGTCGGGGCATTTTCTTTTTCAGGTTTGGAGCTGGATTAATGGAGTCTGAGTTAGAGGATTTGCGGAATACAATGTTTTTTTCTGTAATGCTACTCTCATATAGGGTGGAACCTATACATAAATGGGCCCCACTTAATGTCAAATGGCGTTACAATTAACGGTATCCAAAAAAATCAGTCTTCACTCCCTCCGTTCTCTCTTCGTCCGTTTGTTGGTTAGTCGATTGGAGTTTTCGCTCTCACAGATCTAGTGTCTATTTCTATAATTTCCGTTGATGTTTATGAATAACCCATGCCCCTGAACTCCTAGGGTCGCCACTGCTAAGTATACCTCTCCCTCTACCCTTACTTAATCAATAAATGTTGCCTTCTGCAGATACATACCAAACCTAGTACTATTGAACGTGCAATTTAATGCATTGATAGCATGAAAAGTTAATTCATGGATAAAGGTGACAGTTAAAGTTTTGGGAAGCACAAGTTTGAAGATGACAGCTTAGCTTGTTATCGAAGAAGACAATCCTTCGCTACATCTTAAGGGATGAGGGACGGATCCAGAAATATAACCCAGTCAGGGGCGGCGACATAGGGGACTTACAGGGGTCAGCCGACCCCACGGCGGAAAAAAATAATACTACTACCATATTAATTTTTTTTAGAAAATTCATAAATGAACCCCATAAATTTACGGCTGACACCACTGGATAATTCCTCAACTTTCACCCTCCCCTCTTTGTGTGGTTTGTTTGAATCTTAGTCACTCATTTTGTTCTTTTAATATGGAGAGATTGATCTGTCTTGCTAAGGAAGTACTCTCCCGTCCCAAATTATTGCTCCTACTTATTTGGGAATTGGGACCTCTCAAAAAATTGTTCATATCGTCTGATTTATATATCTAATATGGATCTTGTTTGATAGATCTCAATTATTTTATCAAACACATATTTTAAAATCATAGAAAAATTGCATATTATAAAATGTAGATAATTGTTTGAATGGTTCAAAAAGTGAAGCAGAAGCAACAATTTGGAACAGATGGATTATTTGACAGTATCGACCTAGAGACCATTATGCAACAATTTCAGAATTCGAGACCGCGTCAAATGCAATTGTAGAAGCTTGTGTAGATTTTTTTTATGGGGGGAAAACTGAAAACAGAGAAAACTGTTTTATGCCTTTTGATAATATCTTTTGTTTATTAGGTTGAGTTTTAAATGCGATTTTCGTTGGAACAAAAATTTTAGTTATCATTATTGTGATATTTTCTTTGATTTATGGTTGGTTAAGGTATTTGATGTTTATAAATGACTCCACGCTTTCGAACTCCTGGAGTCGCCACTGAACCCAGTGGAGACACCCTATTAATTGTAATCATGCAATTTTTTTCCCTAGTTATCGATTTTGCTAAATTAAGACATTTATTAAGAACTATAAAGATTATAATCCATAATTTTTATTAAAAGAAGATGGGAGAACACTAAAATTTAGGGGAAAAAATACTAGGAGAATTGTTATTACTATTATACGTTCAGAATATATAATAAAAACTATTGAGTTGTCATATAATGAATGTTGCAGCTCTAGTGGCAAGAGGGAAGACATTGGTTTTGGAACTAGAGGTCTAGGGTTCAAACCTCAATATTTACTCTTAATTGATAACTTTTTAAATTTTGTAGCATAAAAAAAAGAGATAGGAGTCGAACTCGCAATCTTCGGAAAAGAAGTAGTGTACTTTACCACGTGAGAACACGCGCACTTTGTTACCTGATCCTAACACAAATAATATATATACGAAACTTATTTCCCAAAATTACTTTTTTTTTCATTGACAAGTGGGGGTCAATGGGGGGCACGTGCCCCCGCGTGACTCCCTTGGATCTGTCCCTGGATGCGTGGGTCTACTGTATGTCCCAATGGGTCGGCAGGGCCTGCCAACCCCATTCCGAATCGTCCAAAAGTGTAATGAATACTTGAGGTGTAAAATAAAATTGATCCGTACATAACTTTTGGTCTGTCTGTCTCTCTCTCTATATATGTTAGTTGTTCCATATGAAGCACAATAAAACTCCTTGGTTTAGTGGTTTGTTGGTCGGAACCTGAGAGCTCTATCTAAAGGTCGCAAATTCGAGTCCCTGGACTATCAACCTGAAGCTTTTGTTTTTTGGTAAAAGTTTGGAAAAACATACGCATGAAAACTGGGGTAAGCAGAAATCGAACCCACAACAATAAGTACACAAAGCACAAATCCAACCAGCGCAGTTAGCTCATGTATTCATCAAACTCAAACTGGAGGCCCTAGGCGGTCGCCTTGTCGGCCTATGCCTAGGGTCAATCCTGATCAAACTTTGAAACAACTCTTACTTTTTGTCATTTTTTTTTCTCAAATATTATTTCTGTTTTGAACCACTGTTTACCTACTAGCGCGTGAATTTGCTGTTATTTAAGTTTTAGTAGAACAATGGTACAGTGATATGTTACGCGTCATGTTGTGCACATTGTTGTGTTTCCAGGATTATTTTGATGGGATTTGTATCTTTGACTTTAGTAAATTGAAAGTACAATTTTGTTCACGCACTAAAAAAAAGTGATAAAGGTTTGAGCAAAATTCCTTTTTTTTTTTTCCTCGGGTAAGCTTATTACTTTAATGGAGTTCTATTTAATGGAGTTCTATCATTGCGTGTAATTTGTGATATTTTTTTTCTATATCTCTGGTAAGCTTATTACCTTACTGGAGTTTTATTATTATTGCGTGATAAATTCTTGAATTGTTTTTACTAATGCATGATCTCATCATCGAATGATTGTTCTTTCCTCTTGTATATTTAATTTTTGTAGATATAATAGATTATTAGGAATGAGATGTAATAGATTATGAATGATGAATGACATTATAAAAATATAATTTTTATAAGGTAATTGATATTTGTTTATCGAGAGATCCTTATAATTTTTATAAGATAATTATAAATCACTCCCCATCTATAATTATATAATCACTTTTTTAAATTTAATTTTTAGATTTGAATATGAATCTATAATCATATATAATCACGTTCTTTTCACGATTTTAAAGTGCTGGTTTATTATTGGCCAATTCTATTCACAACCCATTATATATTTACTCCATAAAATTCATTTTCTTCATATAACCCACAATTAAAATTTCCTAAACAAAATTTACTCCAACAACCCACTAAATTCACCTAAACTACCTATAATACCATTCAAGTTGAAAATTGAATTTCTGCTCCGTAGCGATTTCGGTATGTAAATGTCGAAATACATCATATTTTTCGACAAGCTAAAGTCGCAAAAAAATGATGCATTTCAACATTAGCTTGACGAAACGTGTGTTGTGAAATTAATAAATTTCTCGAGTATCTACTTCGGTGTCCAAACATCGAAATAAGGTATTAATTTCAACATTAGTATATCGGAAATTAAGATGAATTTCGACATTAGCTTGTTGAAACATATGTTGTCAAAATATGAAATTTTCGAAGTACCTACTTCAGTATCCAAATGTCGAATATGTGCACATATTTTCGGTGTGTGAATGTCGAAAATATAGTCGTGTTTCAGGGGCATTTCTGTCTTTGCACATTAGTGAAAATTGGGAAATTTTTGATGGGTTGTATGGAGTAAATAACGGGTTGTGAATAGAATCAGCTTTTATTATTTTGCATGATCGGTGTTTGAAATAATCATCCTCATGGATCTGAACCAAAAAAAAAAAAAAATCACAATAAAAAGTAGGCTTATATGCTAAAACAAAAAAAACTGAAAATCAAATTTTTGGCATCCCCTTCCACTCCATACAGAGAAAAAGAGAGTGTGGCCGGGAGGGGTGAAGAAGACACAACCAAGCGCCAACCACCATCACCGCCGGCTACCACACATCACACATTAAGTAGATTCAACGAGCACAGAAATCACATGTTTAACACTTTTGCCGTTGTGTGGTTATTATCAAGAATTTAATCCAATTGTTGATATTCATGAGCTCAATGAGCAAAACATTTATAAAAAAGGAAACACGTCTGTTCAATAACGATAGCTACATGAGCGGAATGGAATTTATATATTCTTGTTGTGAGTCTACATACTTAATTTTTTTTTTTTTTGAGAGTCAATAATCTTCCATGTATCAGTGGTTCCATAGTTTTAGTTTCTAAGTTCCCATGTACAGATAACGGGTTGACAAAGTACCAAAAGAAGCATTTGCAAAACTGATCCTCAGAGCCGGCCCTGATATTTGGGTTGCTCAAGCCGGACTTCAAATTTAGTTGTCCACATACTATTAAATCATAAAAAAATCGAAAGACATAAGAGTAAAAAATAAAAAACCATTACATTATATTTTTACCTTAAACTACATCAAAAAATCAAAATATAATCCGGTTTTATTGCTTTATGATTACCTCGATCAGATTCGAAGAAAACAACTTCTCGTTGCATTCTTGAGGCAAATTCTTCAATTTAATCATCTTGCTTTAACTTGTACATGTTCTCATTTTCAAATGTAAATTTTCATCGACTTCAACTAAGAAAAACTCCTCTCCGCCCAAATATCTGTAACCGGTATATTCAACTAAATTTGATAAGTAACATGCGCATACTGTTTGAAAAACACCATCTTCCCACTAAGACCTTATAATCACACAATTGAGAAACACATCTGAAGGAAATTTGAGCTATGAAACTAATTCTCGAAAAAATTAGAGAAGTAACAAATCTTTTTTAGCAAAAAAATCATGATAAGGTTGAATTAAGTGAGTAGTAATATTTATCAATATATAGACATTTTGACGTCTATATCAATTATTGTAATTAAAAGGAATAGGAAAGTATAATAGTTTGACCAAAACATAAAAAGATTTATTATAATTTAATTTACCAAATAAACCCTTTAACTTTTAATAACAGAAATTAAAATAAAAAGAAGTAATAATACGAGGCTTTAGCAAATAATTAAAAATAAAGATGTTCTACACAAAGAAAAGGATGAAGCGAAGGAGAGTCTGTCCTTTCCAAGAGAATGAATAATGGGAGGACCTTGGGCAAATAACAAAGGAAAAGCAAAGCAGAGGTTCCCATGACTCGAACCCGGACGAATACTATAGGGAAAGTTTACCTTTACGCTCAGCCGAAACCAGTTTGCTATCCTTATGCCCTATCTTAGATATTTATTACATATTTATTGGTTTTTTTTTTTTTTGGTTGCCGTGGGGTGGGGGGTTACCCAAGCCCGAGGGCTTGTTGGGCTCACCCCAGGGCCGGCTGATGAGCCCCTAATATTACATATCCGGGCTCATCTAGCTCGTTTAGATCACACACACATGCGTTTTAGCACTTGATACGATTGATTTTGCGCGAGTTGTGTTTTTGATGAGTTTCAGAAAATCGGAGCTAAAATGACATGTCCAAAGCTCCAAATAATCCCCGGTTGTATCCGGATGTACCCAAGGTCCCGCAATGCCGTGGAGGACAATCGCCGAAGCTTAGAAGTCGATTCAAGGAGCTTTGGAAGGTTCAAGGAAGGCCCGAAACAAAGGAACAAAAAATCTGGAGCTATGAGCCTCGAGGAATTCTGACACACTGATAGTAAAAGGCTCATTTCTCTCAACATACAAAGGCCATGGAGATGAGATCAATTGGGTTTAAAAGTAGACTCATAGAGCTTTCCAACGGTTCAAGAAACGCCGCATTCCGAGTTCGGACGAAGCCCGGGCGTGCCCACGAAGTCGGGTAAAAAAATCCGCCTGAAGAAGCAAGTTGGATCGATCCATAGGCAAAGTTGGATCGATCCAACCTTGCAAAAAGCTGAACAGAGGGTCTTGGATCGATCCACTTTTGCTAGTGGATCGATCCACCTTGTGGACGGAGCATTTTTAGCCTAGGTGGATCGATCCACTTTTGCTAGTGGATCGATCCACTTGCCACAGTAAGTCTTTTTGAGCACCTTTATTACTTGCCACTTATGGAAACTTCTACTTTTTGGATATTTTGAGAGAGAGAAAGACCAAGTGTTGTATATATCTCTCCCTCTCTCTTTCTCTCTTCTCTCTCCTTCACTTTAGTTTAGTTTAGTTTAGTTTTAGGAGGAAACTCCATTGTTGTTGTTCTACATTCTCTCTAGGATTTCATGCTTTCTACTTAGATTCAAGGTAAACCTCGTGTATTAATGTTGTAGTTCATGTTTGGATCTTCATATAAATCTAGTTTATTCTCATTTTCGTCGGTTTAATTTCGTCTTCATTTTTCTAGTCATTTCCCTTGAAAGATCAAGTAAGTAGTTATTGTTCTTCATTTTCTCGTGAATTAATGTTGTAGGCAAACCTAGGATCTTTACATAAAATTAGTTTTTAGAGTTATATGTCATGTTCTTTATTTCCTTCAAGTTTTTAGTCATGATTATCGTAGTAATGATCGAGTAGTTTACGTAGGCTTGGTCATGGGGTGATTAGCACCCCGTGACTTAGGTTGATTCGCTCTCTTCTCCATGTGGTAAACATTTCTTGTTTAGTAAAGTTATGGGTTCATCTTTATGTACCAAAACCGGGGGTTGTTAACCTCATTGATCTCACGTAGGCAAGAGTTACGCTCCTTGCCACGTGGGATGCTTTGGGCGATGTCACCCTCGGGATTTGCCAATTTCTCAAAGAACCCTAAACTTTACCGAACACCATTTCTAGTTCAAAGATGAGTTTAGAAGTCAAATCTTCCGTTTGGAGATGTTTAACGACATCTCCGAGCCGGTTATTTTAGAGGAGAATGAATTGACCCAAGTCATGAGTGTTGAAATCCCCTGGATCTCGCTTTAGTTTTAATTAGTCTTTTCATATTCCGAGTCGTTCTCGAAGTCGAGAGAATTCCACCCCAAATCACAAATTCAAAGTTTGCCGCTTTAAGGCTAAAAACTCTCACGCGCAAGACAAGTTTCATGCTTTGTACGTCCGGTCCCTGTGGAATCGATCCGGTCTTACCGGTATTATGCTATCTTCGACTTAAGCCCTACGCTTCGGGCAAGCCTACTAAATAAACAAAGTACGGATGAAAGCACCGGCCCTATGATCCTATTAACAGAGTTACATTGTAAACTGAAACCACGTTAATTCTACATCTGAAAAAAATGCTGCTGGTTTTTAACATCACTAATCACGGAAGCCACTGCATCTGAATTAACTCCCGTCTCCTAAGCACTTGGTCCCCTTGCTGCATCTCTGCGATCAACATCACCCGGGGCTTGGCCTCCACTTGTTCCATCAGTTGTTTTCGACAGGTAGTTTCTGTAATAGATTGGTCATGAGAGTCAACTGGAACCACAGATTGGTCATGCATAACTGAAACCTCAGAAGTTTGCCCAACTCCAAATGTCTGTTGACGACGAGGCCTTAGTACGTCTTCTTTATTCCCAGATTGGTGCTGAAAATCAACTGGACCCTCAGAAAGTTTGCTCAGGTGGAGGCGTTTGTTAGTTATTGGTTCGTTGAATGGCCAATTGACTCCCAATAGTCCGAGCATCTGCCTCTTATGTTTCAAATCCTTCTACATCCTCAGGCTCCCTTTCCGTGTCAGATGCATCTTCCAATTGATCTTTAGCTTCTTTATTGGCAGCTGCTTGTGGGCCACCGACTTGACTAGCTGGCTATTGATGTTGAAGCCCTCGTTGGGTAAGAGTTCGTTGAATATCCATTTCATTCACAGCTTGCCCATAAGCTTCGGTTTCTCTATTCTCAGGTAACTATTGAGGGCGAAGATTCCCAGACTGGTCATGAGAGTCAACTGAAACCACAGATTGGTCATGCAAGTCAACTGGAACCTTAACTCCAGATGTTTGTGGAGGACAAGGCCTTAGTACGTCTTCTCTATTCCCAGATTGTTTACTGGCTTCTTGGTCACTGGTTAGTTGAATAGCCACTTTAGATTCTTTTTCACTATTCACATATTTGCCATTAAAGTCTAATCACCAACAGTCCAATCAGAAGTCTGCTTAACTCCAGATGTCTGTTGAGGACGAGGCCTTTGTACGCCTTCTTTATTCCCAGATTGGTGTTGAAAATCAATTGGACCCTCAGAAGTCTGCTCAGGTGGAGGCGTTTGTTGGTTACTAGCTCGTTGAATGGCCTATTGACTCCCAATAGTATGAGCATCTGCCTCTTCTGTTTCAAATCCTTCTACATCCTCAGGCTCCCCTTCCGTGTCAGATGCATCTTCCAGTTGACCTTCAGCTTCTCTATTGACAGTTGCTTATGTGCCACCGACATGACTAGCTGGCTGTTGATGTTGAGGCCTTTGTTGGGTAAGGGTTCGTTGAATATCCATTTCATTCACAGCTTGCTCATAAGCTTCGGTTTCTCTATTCTCAGGTAATTGTTGAGGGCGAAGATTCCCAGACTGGTCATGAGAGTCAACTGAAACCACAGATTGGTCATGCAAGTCAATTGGAACCTTAACTCCAGATGTCTATGGAGGACGAGGCCTTAGTACATCTTTTCTATTCCCAGATTGGTTACTGGCTTCTTGGTCACTGGTTAGTTGAATAGCCACTTCAGATTCTTTTTCACCATTCACATTTTGGCCATTAAAGTCTAATTTATCACCAACATTCCAACCAGAAGCCTGCTCAACTCCAGATGTCTGTCAAGGACGAGGCCTTTGTACGCCTTCTCTATTCCCAGATTGCTGCTTAAAATCAACTAGACCCTCAGAAGTCTGCTCCGGTGGAGGCGTTTGTTGGTTATTGGCTCGTTGAATGGCCAATTGACTCCCAATAGTCCGAGCATCTGCCTCTTAAAACTCAATGCATAGAACATATTATATTAAAACTCATTAAGTATGTAAGGGGGAGGGAGGGAGAGAGAGAGAGAGAGAGAGAGAAGAAGAAGAAGAAGAAGAAGAAGAAGAAGAAGAAGAAGAAGAAGAAATCGAGAGAGACGATTCGAGGAAGACGAACAAGACAGAGATCGAAGACATCGAAGCCCCTACAGACGATTCAGGATGGCTCCTGTCACTCGTTTCTCATTCACGAGTGGCTGCTTAAACTTCAGAACCACAAAGTCAACCTCGTAATCATGAGAGGAAGGAAATACTTGATGCTACAAATTTCATGAAAGATAAGCCTGATTAAGAGAGGAAAGATATGCTTAAAGTCATGAACTTCTTGTTAGCCGATGTCAAACCTACCCATTCTGTTGGATGGATTAAAGGAAAATTGATTTTGAAACCAAAGAATGCTCGAGGTGTGAGTAGCGGAGTGAGAGTCGGGAAATCCTTAAGTACCCCGGCATCAAGAAAGCAATCCAGTGGAAGGAGTGTCCCCCGAAGGCATAAACGAAAGCAATCCAGTGGATGGAGTGTCCCACAAAGGCCTAAACGTAAACATCCACATGAAGTGGATGGGCAGTTGGTGGATGTAGGGTTAGAACATGAAGCAGGTAGTCGGACTATTGGGAGTCAATTGGCCATTTAACGAGCCAGTAACCCACAAATGCCTCAAACTGAGTAGACTTCTGAGGGTCCAGTGTATTTTCTGGACCAATCTGGCTTGGTGGATGCAGTAGTAGTAGAACTTGAAGAAGGTAATGAAATGGATATTCAACGAACCCTTGACCAACGAAGGCCTCAACATCAATAGCTAGGTAGTCAAGTCGGTGGCCCATAAACAGTTGTCAATAGAGAAGCTGAAGGTTATGTGGAATATGCATCTGACACGGAAGGGGAGCCTGAGGATGTAGAAGGATTTGAAACAGAGCAGGCAGAGGCACGGACTATTGGAAGTCAATTGGCCATTCAGACGCTGCCACCTGATCAGGCTTCTGAGGGTCCAGTTGATTTTCAGCACCAATCTGGGAATAGAGAAGGCGTACAAAGGCCTCGTCCTCAACAGACATCTGGAGTTGAGCAGACTTCTGATTGGACTATTGGTGATAGATTAGACTTTAATGGCAAAAATGTGAATAGTGAAAAAAAATCTGAAGTGGCTATTCAACTAACCAGTGACCAAGAAGCCAGTAACCAATCTGGGAATAGAGAAGATGTACTAAGGCCTCGTCCTCCATAAACATCTGGAGTTAAGGTTCCAGTTGACTTGCATGACCAATATGTGGTTCCAATTGACTCTCATGACCAGTCTGGGAATCTTCGCCCTCAACAGTTACCTGAGAATAGAGAAACCGAAGCTTATGAGCAAGCTGTGAATGAAATGGATATTCAACGAACCCTTACCCAACGAGGGCCTCAACATCAACATCAACAGCCAGCTAGTCAAGTCGATGGCCCACAAGAAGCTGTCAATAGAGAAGTTGAAGGTCAACTGGAAGATACATCTGACACGGAAGGGGAGCCTGAGGATGTAGAATGATTTGAAACAGAAGAAAAAGATGCTCGGACTATTGGGAGTCAATAGGCCATTCAACGAGCCAGTAACCAACAAATGCCTCCACCTGAGCAGACTTCTGAGGGTCCAGTTGATTTTCAGCACCAATCTGGAAATAGAGAAGGCGTACAAAGGCCTCGTCCTCAACATACATCTGGAGTTGAGCAGACTTCTGATTGGACTGTTGGTGATTAGACTTTAATGACCAAAATGTGAATAGTGAAAAAGAATCTGAAGTGGCTATTCAACTAACCAATGACCAAGAAGCCAGTAACCAATCTGGGAATAGAGAAGACGTACTAAGGCCTTGTCCTCCACAAACATCTAGAGTTAGGTTCCAGTTGACTTGCATGACCAATCTGTGGTTCCAGTTGACTCTCATGACCAGTCTGGGAATCTTCACCCCCTACAGTTACCTGAGAATAGAGAAACCGAAGCTTATGGGCAAGCTGTGAATGAAATGGATATTCAACGAACTCTTACCTAACGAGGGCCTCAACATCAACAACTAGTTAGTCAAGTCGGTGGCCCACAAACAGCTGTCAATAGAGAAGCTAAAGGTCAACTAGAAGATGCATCTGACACGGAAAGGGAGCCTGAAGATGTAGTATTTCTGCTTATTTAGGCACAATGGTCCTTGAGTGGGCATGGGCATGGATTCCACATCTACGGGATAAGCTAATTCGTATTCATAAGCTTGGTTTTGCCATTCGTGATCTTCCTGAGGACATCCTTATTGGCATCCTTAGTAGACTCACGGGAGATTGTGTGCTGGAATGTCAAATGGTATGCAAGCAGTGGTTGTCATTAACTTCCACTCCTAATTTTGTTGAAATGCATCTTAAGAGAGCTACTTCATTTCGTTTCATGCAAGTTGTACGGGGAGTCTCTGATAAGATATTGGACGTGTTTATTTTTGAAGGAGGAGCTAAAGTGAATAAGATATTCAAGAAAATGGATGCCAAATTATTACACTTAAAAGCGCCGCATCTTATGGGGTCTTGCAATGGGTTGCTTGTGTTCGGCGGTCAGACGCTTCCTAATGTATCTTTTATTTACAATCCTCTTACGAGGGAAAAAGTAAGTATAGGGAATCCAGTTCAATCAGGTGCAGACTGTAGAGTACGTGGGTTTTTCTTTTCCATCCAACTTTAAAGGATTATAGGCTGCTTTTCGTGCACAAGGACGACATTCGCTACAAGTAGTTTACATATAGTTTGGGAAGCCAGTTGTGGAGGAAACTTGATGACTTTTCTTATCGACCGGGACCTTTTGAATGCCCAAAAATTTTAAATGGAGCCTTGCACTGTGTCACGCCCTGATTTTTCATAAACATAAATAAATCATATTCCACATGCAAGTCAACACCACCCACGGTCAAGGTCAATATTACAAGCCAAAGTCAAATGAAATCGTCAAGAGTCTAGCGTACCCCCATTAACATTACATATGTCATTAGAGTTTAATACATTCCTTTACAAAGATAAAATTTGAAACACAAGCCATATGTTCATCCTATCCAAAAATATACTAATCAAGAATGATCAATTAATTCCATGAAGGCTTTCGAAACAGCATGCATACATATCATCACACCACGTCATGCTCCACCATGCTGAGTACCTAAATTTTTTAACGGTGAGCTCACTAGCCCAGTAGGAAAACATCTATCGATTGTAAATGGAAATGAGATGCTTATGAGGCAGACAAGGAGACCAAGTCATATGATAAAACCAATAGATTTCTTAGTTAAGCATTTATTATGACACACGGTTCAAGGATCGCCAATTTAAGTCAACAAGGAAGAAAATCATTTAATAAGATTACTAGAATCATAATAAAGGGTTATGAATGTCTCAAAGTTCGACAATCACTAATATAGACCAAGTACCGCCCCATTGTATCCGATTCGTATCCAATACATCACATGTTTCCCCAAACACTCATATCATGCTTCTTATTCATTCATTTAATTCATTATACTCCGGGCATATCGTTTCGGACCCCGTGCTATCCGGGCATATCCTTTCGGACCCCGTGCCATTCATTTAGCTCATCAATATCATTTCATGTTCAATCAAATTGTTTAGGTATCCATGCTTCGCCTCAACTCAATTCAAAAATTCAACGGTCAAAACCCTAATTCAATCGGTTATCATCAAAATAGTGTCAACACGTAACACGAACCCCGAGGAAACTTAAGGAATCATCAAATATGCTAAAATATGCTCATGACATGTATCTTAAGGTGTTTCAAGTCGATTAGAATGGGTATAACAAGTACATCGCACAAAACGGGCAAAAAGGGGTCAAAAAGAGCAAAATTTTACAAAAGGGGGTTTGGATCGATCCAAAATCAACTGGAATGTCACTAAAATAGTTTGGATTGATCCAAACTTAAGTTGGATCGATCCAAAGTGGTCCTGGGCAAATTTGACGAATTTTGAGCAGTTCGAGTGTTTTTGCCATAACTTTTCACCCCGAACTTCGTTTTGGACGAGTTATATATCAAAATGTAGGGAATTTGAAGAGGTACAACTTTTTAGTTTTATACTTTTCCTAATTTTACATCAACGTTGCCCGTAAAAACATGAATAGTAACCAGTTCTAGCAGATTTTCACCCAAGGTGGGGGATTTCAACCCAACTCAAATCAAACAAACAAATTGACTAGGGAATCACTTCATTGGGAAGCTTGTAACAAGAGTATATCACATTAAAATGACTAGAATTGTCATCGCAAAGAGCTAGAACAAGAACAAAGAGGAATTGATAAAAAACAAGGTGTATACACATACAAACATCATATTTACATGAAGAATTGGAGGAGGTTTCCCTACCTCTTGTGATTGAGCTTGAAACCCACTCCAAATGCAAAATCCTAACCCTTGCTCAAGATCCAAGAAAGGTTCTTCAAACCCCAGAGTGAAATAAACACACCAAAACGTAGAGCTCGAGATTTTGTGAAGGTTCTATGAAGGGACTATGTTTGGAGGGCAAGATTTGGTGGAGAATTTGAGGGAAGAAGGAAGAAGAATGGAGGTGTAGAGAGAGAGAGAGGGAGACCGGTTGGATAAGGGGGGAGAGATGAGTGTTCTCCACACTGACATATAACTCAAAAAATACACCACACCCCCTCCAATTGATTTATGTAATGCAATTAGGTCCAAATCAACACATAACACAATATACTCTAATACTTTAACATTTTAAACATTTCCTCACATTAACCCAATATTAATTACGAAAATAAATATAATTTACGGGTCTTTACACATTGGATTGTTGAACATAATGAATTTGGTCAAATTCCCCCTTGCAGCAATTCAATCATGATTTTTAACATTGATACAGAAGAATTCAGTCATATGCTTCGTCCAGGACAGGAATGTTCATTACGTGAGCTGCATCATAATTACTATATCTTTGAAAGGAAAGGGAAATTAGCTCTCTGTTGTGTGGGTAAGTTTGTCTATGTATGGGTGTTGGAGGATTATGAAAATAGGATTTGGGTGGAAGCATACGTGGTCAACTTTCACTTTAAGCCATTCAAGTCTGCTCCTTGGATTGTAGAAATCTCCCTTATGGACATCCAAGAAGATGAATTGTTCTTTGATTGGGATTCAAGAGGAGTATTCAAATATAATATGCGTCGGAACACTGTCAGACAAATTAGTGGAGTAGGGGTGAGGAAAATGCTCTGCTTCCAAGATCCTGATTTTGGTCTCATCGTTCCTTATACGAAGACTTTCGTCTCGCCAAGTGGTTTTAAGTGACAAGAATCCAATATTTGAAACATTCTTTCCCAGTACTCTTTCCCTTGTAGCATATGCCCCTCGGCTTCTACCCCAATTTCTGCCTCCCCTGTTTTGGTTTTGGGGCCAGATCTGACAAAGAGGTGAATCTGGGTGACTCAGGCGCCCTCCGGCTAATAAAAGCCTCTCTTCCGGGATTAATTTAGCTCGGTGTGACTCGGTGTGGGAGTACCAGGTTTTTAATATCCGTTCCAAAATATTGGTCCCTTTTGGGCAGTCGTGCCACTCAAACAATTGTCTATATTTCACAATCTATAAATTTTAATAGGATTTTAAAAATTTTGTATAATAAAACTAATTGAGATCTATCAAACAAGATTCATATTGGATATAAAAAATATTACTGTATAAATTAGAAAATATAGACGATTTTTTAAGAGGTCCCAAATAGTGAAAATGGACCATTATTTTGGAACGGAGGGAGTAATAGTTTTTAGTTTTTTCCCTAGTCTTTGTTTGGTGTTGTACAGCAGTCAAATTTCATCTTCATTTTTTTTTTGGTCCGTCAGAATTCAATCAATTTCATCTTCTACTTAGTACTATTCAATTGACCCTTTTTTTTTTTGTTATTACAAAAAAGTGTTTAATAAATACTGAAGTACTCCGGGTTAAAAAAATTGGGCAAAATTTTGAAGTTTGGCTCCGTAAAGATGAGATTGCCATCTCTACATGCGAACGTGACCTTTTAAGAAAAAATAGATTCTTTTTAAAATTGAAGTTAAACTTAAACCGTCTTGACTAATTCCAATCTCTTATCGGGTTTTGAGAAGAACTTTTGAAAAATTCAAGATTGTTTTTCCTGCCAAGGCCTTAATTATGATTAATTTGGATAGCAAAACAAAAACCATCCTTACATTCCTGAAATTAATACGCCCACAATTGAGGTTACTTGAGGAAAATAAGCCCACAAATTGAGATTACTCGAGGGTGAAGTGACTTGGGTTTGGGACTGGAGTGGGCCTTAGTCCGTGAAATCATCTTCCTGAAGACGTTTTCCCGTTAACTAGCTTCCTAATAAACCAGAGCTAACTAATTTAAGGCTACGTCAATTCGTGAGCCACCACAAAATCCTGTAATTGAACAACAAAATTGTGACCTTTGTTCTAGTTAATTAATTTAAGGCTACGTCAATTCGAATTTAAAATAAAACCCTTTCACTGAAAAGTCTTTTTTTTTTTGGTAGAATTTTATTTTAAATCTGAACCATTTAGAACACTTTTAGACGATTCGGTTTTGAAGGTTGGCACTTGGCATGGCCCCCTACCGTCCCCCAATGACAACAGAGTCACACAAGCACTCGTAAGTAGGCTAATTTTCTCATCCTTTCTGAGGAACCTCGACATACGCGAGAGAAACAAATATTAAAATATAATCCGCTTAAATAGCAAAGCAAAATTATTATTCCACTTATAGATGGTGAAGTATTGGATAGCCATATAACAAAGCAAAAGAACTTCCTTCAACGTGTTTATCTTCCGCAGCCAAATTATCTTTGCTACGTTGTAAAGGCAATCACCTATGGGAATTTGCAAGTACCATGTAGATTAACAAAGTAAGCTGCATCAACAATAAAAAAACACAATTAGAGATCGATCTTAAAATAGATCATCCTTTTCAACAAGGGGGACATGACCGGCTCAAGGGTTTGGAGTATCCTAAGCCTAGTCTAAAAAATGTGCCCTAAAAGTACAACATTGAAATAATTTTTCCAGCAACGATCACTGTACGAAAAAGCTAAAACAATATAAAGTTTTACGAATCATTATATAATAGCAGAAAAGTCAAAACACAAAGTCTCCAAATACATGCAACGCATGGGTATCACTTAAATATTACTCGTGTTGCATTTCTAAAAGCAAAACTATCAATTACATTTGCATAATCCACCTCTTACACAAAGTCATTTTCAATTGATAACCCATTTAGTTTTTCTTGTGACATGGTTGACCCATTAAAATCACATTGGGCCTTTTTATATTTCTTTTTGGGTTAGAAAAGATTTCTACTCAAGTCCACTACTAAAAATCCTTGGAATGCCCCAAAAAATTGGGACTTTTTTGAAAGCCATAGGCCTAGCCTCTTGGGCCTTAGGCCTGGCCCGGCACTGAGTGGGGAGGAGCGTCGATTCGCTATCCCCATCCCCCTTTTCTTTCTGGCCAAGAAAAACTCTATGTTCATATTGTAGGACCCGGAAAATATTGTACCCACGCAAAAAAATTAACTTGATCAAACATCCCTAAGTAAAATAGAAGTTGAATTTTGGTTTAAAAAAAGGACGCCATTAGACATTTCAACTTAAAAACTAATGACATAATCCAGACTGTAGTTAACTTACATGGATCTTCAGGAGTAAGAAAACCGAGGTCTCGAGGGCAAGCTGACAGGGTTGAACCGTGGGCTCTATAGTATAGGTTAAAAACAACCGAAGCTTGTGTTTGGATTTTGGTAAGGCCTGGTTTGGCAAAAGAACATGGTCCTTCATCCATATCGATAAATCTGCTGCAGTCCACTCCTTTCTGTGAGCAGTAATAAAATGTAGCACCTTGTAACTCAGCATCTGTTGGATTCATTGGAGGCGGAAGAACTCTACCATTTCCGTCTGTAAAATGGCGTGCTACACACCAAAACCTAGCCTGCGTAGGGACATACCATGCATGAGATATGAAAGTCAAATCTCGATAAGTCAACGCATCGAGTGATTAAAAAAACTCTACCATTTCCGTCTGGTAATGGTGGAAGAACTCTACCATTTCACTTTTTCATGAATGTGGTGCCCCTTACTTTTATTAGAAATATATACAAGAAAGTACTTTAGTTTTGGATCCAATGAATCCTCCAGACTTTCGGAAATACATAAAACAATAAGGGACAAAGGCGCAGTACGTAATTTTTGTTTTTTCAAAAAAAATAAGCATATGGGTTTGTTTTATTTATTAAATAATAAGCTTAAAGTGCATGCTAAAAGCCCAAAACTTACCACATTCCTCTCCTCTCCGGCCACTAGAGTGGTGGTGTATCTAGAGCTTGTGCAAAGAACGAGGGACAGCAAGAAACAAAGAAACCCAAAGGAAACATTTGCCTTTGCCATCATCTTCATTTTCCAGCACTTTGCTGCTAGTATTTGACTCTCTAGCTAAAAGGGTTATGGCTCCTCCTATTGATAAGTTTTCTCAACTCATTGTGCTTTTATATTAGAGTTTTTTTGTTTTTTCCGGTCGGCGTGCTTTTATATTAGAGTTAATTAGCAAAATTGATACGGATATCCCTTACCAAAATTTGCTTAGTCTATATAGAATGTACCATTTAATACTTACTAAAATTTGTTGGATATTGTAAACCTACATTCAATGGAAATATGTACGTTCAATGACATATTGATTTTCAAAATATTTTATTTCAATTCTAGCTAGGGTCCGTTTTGATTAGACTAAAAAATATTGAAAAAGCAAGAAACTTTTTTGGAGTTTGTACACAGATACTTTTTTTGGTGTTTGTTTTCGACAAATCAAGGGGTACAGATGGACTTATACACACCATGTACAGATGGATCTCGGTGGGTCCCACACAAACGATCCGAGCCTTTCAATCATCTTAGAAAAATTTTCCGAGGATCCCAGAGAAATCAGCTCCATTGGACGTGTGTAAGTGGTTGACAAAAAAACCTCCCATTTCATTCAAATTTGAGGTGAAGGTGTTAGAAAATAATTTTCTTATACAACCTATTTAAGCATGGTTACCTAGCTTTCACTCTATTTCTCAAAATAGAAGAAAATTTAATTTTTTGGCGGCACCTTTTATGACACTTTCCATTGTGACCATAATTTTTTCCTTTTCCTGTCATGATCCATGCATATTTTATTTTTATGTTAATGGTAAGTTATTAACTATAAATATTATTTTCTTCCAAGATTTTGATACAACTTTTCATTTTAATCTCTCGGATAGAAGAGATTTTTTATTTATTTTATTTTCTTTCACTTCACTTTTTCTTAATTTTACTTTCCAAATATAATTTTCTTTTCTAATCAACGGAACCCAGACAATGTAGAGTGGTTACATAGAGTTTGAATTTACGGAAAATTAGTTTAAAGTCCAAAGGTAAGGTCCTATTGAGTAATTTAATTCAGGCTAAGTTTTGATAATGTGTCGTGTTTATCTAAGGTCCTGGAAAGGACAAGAATGCCCCCGTCTATCTTCACGGGCACCGTGCACGCCTCTCGCTCCTCTCTCGCCCAAACGGTCCTTTACTCTTTGCAAATCGTATTAATTGGCCCCACTTGTATATAGGTTATCACTATTTAAGCTTCTGTAAGGGTCCTTCTATTGACAGTCTATTGGGGTGACAATAAACAAAGAAAACAACTAATGACCACTTTCTTCCACCCAACCAAATTAGAAAATTCAAAAATAATTTTGTATAAGACAAATTTATAATTTCCACAATTATTTGCACAAGTAAAATAGTTCAATATTTAGTTCGAAGAAACATCTTTAATACAAAGAGAGGGGAGTAATTGATAAATTTAGAAAGATCAAGAGAGGCATAATGGAGAAGGTGAAAAAAACAAAAAACAAAAATCCAATGGGTTTCTTGTACCCTTGCTAGTCTCTAGATACATCCGCCACTGTCTGTCGAGTGCATAATTCTTACATGGTGTCCGAGAGTTGCAATATTTGTGCTTTATGCGTGAATAAACATATACGTGTTTGAAAAATACAAGTATCGGACATTTGATACTCGGACTCAGATAAAGATACGAGATTCGTGCCTGTATGTTTAGTTGGGCATTTACTAAGAAAAGGTATTCTATAGTTTGAATTTACCATGATTTAGGCATTGAACTCCTAAATGCATGAGATTTCCTTAGTTACTTTGTAACAAAAATTTATAAGAGAAAATAAGAGAAATTCACGAATAAATTTGTACTCTATACTTTGGGCATATCTCCATGTGCTTGATATGAAAATTAGATAAACACGACACTTAGATACATATGCGCACTCGACTCTCGTATGTAATATAGATGCTTGCAATTTTTCCATGTGCTCAGTGGCCCATTAGTCCTCTGCTTTGTTATCAAATAAATGGTCGTCTAATGAATCGTCCAAATAAGTGAAATTTATTACCCTCCAAAGAACAATAACACTTCCATTTCACTACTAAGAAGTCTAAAAACAAAAATATAGCTGCTAGAAAGTTAAAAATTTGGATTGAAAGAAGATAATTTTTTTCAAGTTCTCAAGTTATTAAGTCTGCTTTTTATCTTCCCATCTCTCTGCTTCTACTCCTTTTCCTCTGACCAACCATACCTCCCATCTTCGGACACTGGCTGTTCAAATCGTTGTGTTGCTAGCACTACTTCGATGGGACCCGGGGTCCTGTAGTGCACATCCGGGCCGTTCGTCTCGCTGATTAATGGTCCAAAGTTTAAAAAGATTCTTCCAGTCTTTTCAAAATCTGGACCATTCAAAACAATTTTGGACGGTCTGAATGTGCACTACATGATGCACTACATGGTTCCTGGTTCCACTCTGATGAGAGGTATAACTCTAATTTCAGTAAATAAATCGACTTAACTTATTGACTCCCCTCGCCGAGAAAAGAACTTATTGTCTCCCCTCGTGTAAGAAACATCAACATATGCGAGGCCATTATCTCGCAAAGCCAAAATTGGTTTGAGCGGTAAAAAAAAATACTGGGGGGGACAAGGTCTTATAAACGATGTGGATCATAAGATACCGCCACTATAAGGAGGGGAACCCACGTAGGTTATTTAGATTTTGAAACGTACATGAGGAATTAGCCGAAAGTCAATGCTCCCTTCAAGAATTCGAAGACCCCTTTTGTCAAACAGTTGGTCTGCGAAAACGAGATGGAGAGGGAAATCGTTTAGCAGGAAAGTGTTGTGAGTTCTACGGAATGGAGGGAAGGGCGTTGGTTAGAAGGACCACAGATTCGTTGGAGCCGTTGTGTTATTTCAGTTTTGTAGTTCTCGGTTTGTCTGCTTGGGGTGTGTCGATTGTCAAGAGGCTGGGATGGGGTGGGTATTAAAAGAATTGAGCGGGGGCAATTGTGGAATGAAAAATTAGAAAACTTCTTGGTACATTTGAAAGGAGCATAGATAAATATCGAACATTGGCACTCAGATAAGGGTACGAGATTCATGCTTGTATGTTTAGTTGGGCATTTACTAAGCAAATGTATTCTGTAGTTTGAATTTACCATAATTTAGGCATTGGATCTTTGTAACAACAATTTATGAAAATAAGAGAAATTCACAAATAAAATTGTGCTCCATACTTGGGCATATCTCCACGTGCTTGATATGAAAATTAGATAAACACAACTCTTAGATACATAATCGCACTTGACACTCATATCCGAGTCCATGTAATATAGATGCTTGAAATGTGCTCCGTGGCTATTAGTCCTCTGCTACGTAATCATACAGATGGTATAAATCAACAATGAATTGTCAACTGAAAGTTATTGGCCTCCAAAGAACAATATAACACTTCCATTTCACTACTAAGAAGTCTAAAAACAAAAATAGCTGTCAAAAAGTTAAAATTTTTGATTGAAAGAAGACAAATTTTCTTTTCAAGTACTCATGGTGTGAAGATTGCTTCTCATCTCCCATATCTCCGCTTCTACTCCTTTTCCTCTTACCAACCATACCCCTAATCTTTGGACACTGGCTGTTCAAATCTTTCCACTAGCCAATGAGTGTATCTTTTCATTATCATTTTTCGATGAGCTCCACCGGGAAAATACTCCACGTATGTTGCTTTGCCTCTTAGCTCTTCGTCTTCCCAATTGTAATCGGTAGGTTTAGCTAAACTTTCCTCATAAGTTAGTGCATAGACACTATTATATGGCATTGGAGTTGGAATTGGAATAGCCCTGGTTGAATTGTCCATAGGATTGTACACACTTATGTGCAAAATTCCCATTCCTTCCTGTTGTGGTTGTAGTTTTAAAGTTAAAGCTTCGCCATTCTTTGTATAACCAAAAGGCCGCAAATTTGATATGACGAACATAAGAGTCCAGGAGTTTTCCATGCCATACTCCTTCATCACCAATACCTCAATATTGTTGCATTCACCATCGGTCGGAAAATCCGACCGAGACATACAAAGGCATCCATCCATAACTCCCAAACCATAAATGACATCTCCATCACGTTGCTTAGGCAGCGGCATTGGTACTTTCTTGAAAGTACCCATCTGGGAATTGAAGTAAACGATTCGAGAATATTCAGATTTCTTTTTCTTAGAAACGTACCAATGCAGACGTTCATTTACTGTGGGCCCTGGGTTGAACGAACTAATTATATACGAAGAACAATCAACATGTGTCCAAGTTTTGCTTTTTAAACTACCAACCACCACGGATTCGTATCCGTATCCTGGAGTGTGAATGTGTTCAACAAGGACTATAACGATCTTGTAATCATCAGTGGAAGAATCATAACATACCCCAGAAACAATATGGCCATAATTCAAATTCGCATAACTTAACACTTTCTTGAAGTAACCAGTCAGCGGATTCCACACAAAAAAGTCAGGATCGATAACCACAACCAGTAACCCGTTGTAGGAACCGCAGATTGCTCGACATCTATTAGACGGACGAGTACTTTCTCCAAATCCATAAACTCTTTCCCCATCAGGATCAATGGAGTGGAAATCAAGTATATCAGATTCAGAAATAACAAGAACCATCTCTCTTCCTCTTTTCGTGGCGGAGATGTCAGAAATCAAAGAGAGCCATGTTTTGGAAACACATGTAAATCGAGAAAGAGATTTGAGGGGTAACCTTTGGATTATTTGAAGAATGATTTCTTCTGGGATGTTTGGATAATTTGGTTGTTCTTCATTGCTAGTACTGTTTCTTGATCCCTCCTTTTGCCTTCTTCTACGTTGCCTCTTACGCTTCCTTTGTATGAATCCTAGGGTAACCATTCTCTTAGTTCAGAACAGATTCTAGGGCCAGCGTTCTCGTTCTCTGTTTTCTGTTTTGATTGATGGAGGGCTAGCATGTACTACTAGGGTTTGCGAGATATATGTATAAGCGGGAAATTGTGGAACGCTCCGGGACAGTTATGTAATGTTGACGCGTGGTACTCTCAACCAATCACGTAGAGAGAAGTTATATCAGTCTTTTAAGATGATCATTGACATGAGGCACAACATGTGTTGGATAATTTGATTTTGATTAGGTTTAGCCATGAATCAAATTAGTTCGATTATGTGATATATAAAACAGAAACCAAATCAAATGATGCTGATGAAGGAGAGCGTATGTGCCATTTTTTTTTTACCTGTTTTAAGTATGGAGTGTAGATAGATAGATTTCAACATGTGACTGTTTTATTGGCAATTGCGGAAATTTGACATGTTTTTTAATTAATAGGAAAAAAGCCATCTGGTTGTACCCCTTGTCTCTCAAAGGGGACGTCTGGGGTTTGAGTCTATGGAGAAACATCGAACCCCATTTGCTAGTTAACTTTTCCCATTAACTTCCGCTGATGTACATTGTATAATAAAAAAGAAAAGAAAAAAGTTCATCTATTGTTCATCGATAAAAGATTAACTAGTATATGAGCTTGGGTGGTCTCTTCACTCATTGCCAATTGATTTTGAGTTTGATGCTTTAACATGGTATTAGAGCTAGGTTTTCTGAGGCTTTCCCCTTTGTGTGCCATAGTTGCACTTTATTTCGTTGTGATCTGCATGTTCCGAATATTTCGTTGACCTCTTCATATGCGAGTCAGGGGTCGCATGTATAGGGGTTTGTTGAAATTTGTTTCACATCAATTAACTATCACTTCAAAAACTAGTATATGAACTTGTGTAGCCTCTTTACTCTCTGGCAATTGCAGATCCACTTCTTCAATAATTGTAATTCTCCCTACCTATTTTCTCTCTTCCCATTTTTCCTCCCCACTATCTCCCTCCTTAGAATCATCGTTCCAATTTCCGACGGAAAAATTACTAATGACCACTTCCTAGCTTCCACCACACCAAATCATCTTAGCTCAAATAAAGAAAATTCAAAAATGATTTTGTTTGAGACAAATTTATAATTTACACAATTTTCTCCACAAGTAACATAATTAAATATTTAGTTCGAAACGAAACATGTTTAATGCAAAGAGAGGGGAGTATTGGTAGATTTAGGAAGATCAAGAGAGGAATAAGGGAGAAGGTGAAAAAAAGCCTGGTTTGATTTTGTATTCTGTGATGAGATAGTGTATAATTTGGTAAAAACGTGGTAATTTGGAAGCGAAAAAGTTTAGTGAACTCGGGGATTGGGTTGCCACGTGGTGCCTCCACACCTTTTTCTCTCACATATTTTAGGTAAGAGTCTCACAATAATATGTGGTAGCGGAGGATATTGGGACACCATTTGGCGGTGCCTCAAGAACCCTCAATAATTTCTTTTCTGAAGGTCCTAACATTTCTAAGACATTTTTTGTAAGAAAAAAATAAATAAAAAATCTAGTGCGTTTCTTGTGCTCCAGTGGTCCTTAATGTACATCTGCCACTATCTGTCGAGTGTATAATCTCACATTGTGTGTGAGAGTTGTGATATTTGTGCTTTATGCTTGAATACACAAATAAGCGTTTGAAAAATACATGCATTGAATATTTGACACTCGGATAAAGGTATGAGATTCGTGCCTATACGTTTAGTTGGGCATTTACTAAGCAATATATTCTGTAGTTTGAATTCACTATGTTTAGGCATTGAACTCCTGATACGTACCATGCATGAAATTTCCTTAGTTACTTTGTAACAACAATTTATCACGGAACATAAGAGAAATTCATGAATAGATTTATACTCCATACTTGGGCATATCTCCACTTGCTTGATATGAAAATTAGATAAACAGGACACCTAAATACATATGCGCACACTCGTACCCGAGTCCACGTAATATGGATGCTTGGAATTTTTCCATTTGCTCAATGGCCCCATTAGTCCTCTGCTTTGTTATCATACAGATGGTATAAATCAACAATGAATTGTCAACTGAAAGTTATTGGCCTCCAAAGAACAATATAACACTTCCATTTCACTACTAAGAAGTCTAAAAACAAAAATAGCTGCTTCAAAGTTAAAAATTTGGACTGAAAGAGAATTTTTTTCCAAGTTCTCAAGTTATTAAGATTGCTTCTCATCTTCCCATCTCTCTGCTTCTACTCCTTATCCACTTGTACCAACCAAACGTCTTTGGACATTGGTTGTTCTTCGGATGCTGGCTGTTCAAACTTTTTTTTGAAAGAAAAGAACTTTATTAATCTCTGAGAGTACAAAGATTATAAGGGAAGTAGCAACGACGGTATCCCAACTTGGAGAACAACCTCCCACAAGAAGATCAAAGCCACTACAGACCCTGGAACACAAGTTGGCAAGGAGCCAACCAAGAGAGCATAGCAAAAAACCTCAGCTATGATAAAGCTCAAAATACATCCCGAAAATAAGCAAATCACAGAGATTGCAATATACTATTAAGACTGAAGAGAAAGTCCTCAATAGAGAAGTTGTTGCCAGCTATTTTGGATTTCACCCATAGAGCGACTCTGATTTTGATGAGATCTGTGATATTGTCCCATTGAGGAGCAGTGCTTTCAAAAACTAACGCGTTCCTGGCATTCCAAATTGTCCACAAAATAGCAAAAGGAATCACCTCCCAGAGAAGCTTTTTTTCCTTTTTCAAATTATTGCATTTCCACCATAGGAGACTTGATACCAAGAAGTGCGTCTTTTCATTTTTCTATGAGTTCCGCAGAGGAAATACTCCATGTATGTTGCTTCGCCTCTTAGCTCTTCGTCTTCCCAATTGTAATCGGTAGGTTTAACTAAACTTTCCTCGTATATAAGTGTATAGACACCGTAACTAGTAGTTGGCAATGGAGTTGGAATTGGAATTTCCCTGGTTGAATTGTCCATAGGATTGTACACACTCATGTGCCAAATTCTCATTCTTTCCTGAGGTGGTGGTACTTTTAAAGCTAAAGCTTAGCCATTCTTTGTATAACCAAAAGGCCTCCAATTCGATACGACGAACATAAGAGTCCAGGAGTTTTCCATGCCATACTCCTTCATAACCAATACCTCAATATTGTTGCATTCACCGTCGCTCGGATTTTCCGACCGAGACATACAAAGGCATCCATCCATAACTCCCAAACCATAAATGACATCTCCATCACATTGCTTAGGCAGCGGCATTGGTACTTTTTTGAAAGTAACCAGTTGGGGATTGAAGTAAACGATTCGAGAATACTCAGATTTCTTTTCCTTCGAAACGTACCAATGCAGATGTTCGTTTACCGTAGGTCCTACATTGAACGAACTAATAATATAGGAGGAACAATCCACATGTGTCCAAGTTTTGCTTTTTAAACTGCCAACCACCACGGTTTCATATCCGAATCCTGGAGTGTAACTGTATTCAACTAGGACCATAACGACCTTGTACTCATCAGTGGAAGAATCATAACATAGTCCAGAAACAATATCACCGTAATTCAAATTCTCATAGCTTAACACTTTCTTGTAGTAACCAGTCAGTGGATTCCACAAGAAAAAGTCATAGTTGATACCCACAATCACTAACCCGTTGCAGGAACCGTAGATTGCCCGACGAGTACTTTCTCCGGATTCATAAACTCTTTCCCCGTGGGATTTTTCCAGATCAATGGAGTGAAGAAGTGAATCAAGCTTAGAAATAACAAGAACCTTCTCTCTTCCTCTTTTTGTTGCCGAGATGTCAGAAATCAAAAAGAGCCATGTTTTGGAAACACAAGTAAATCGAGAAAGAGATTTGAGGGGTAACCTTTGGATTATTTGGAGAATGATTTCTTCTGGGATGTTTGGAAGACTTGGTTGTGCTTCATCTCTAGTGTTTCTTGATCCCTCCGTTTGCCTTCTTCTTCTTCTTCTTCTTCTACCTTGCCTCTTACGCTTCCTTTGTATGAATCCTTCGATAACCATTCTCTTACCCCAGATCAGATTCTAGGGCTAGCGTTCTCTGTTTGCTGTTTTGATTGATGGAGGGGCTAGCATGTATTACTAGGGTTCGCGAGATATAGATAAGCTGGAAATTATTGAACGCTTCGGGCTTTTATGTAACGTTGATGCGTGGTACTGTCAACCAATCACGTAGACAGAAGTTATATTAGTCTTTTTAGATGATCATAGGCATGAGGCACAACATGTATTGGATATTTTGATTTTGATTAGGTTTAGCCATGAATCAAATTGGTTCGATTGTGTGATATATAAAACAGGAACCAAATCAAATGATGCAGATCAAGGAGATGTGCTGTTTTTCTTACCCGTTCTAAGTATGGAGTATAGATAGATAGATGTCAATGTGTGACTGTTTTATTGGCAATTGCAAAAATTTGACATGTTTAATAGAAAAAAAAAGGCCATCTAGTTGTACCTAGGAGTGCACATACACCAGGCTGGGCCGGGTTCGGGCCAGTCTTATACTAGATAATAACAAGTTTTGTGCGTTTTCAAGCCCGACCCATTTACAATCTGGCTATATTAAATATGCCCAAGCCCAACCCAAATAAAATTATTATTTCTTAAGTCCGTCAAACAAGTCTATTTATTTTTCTAAAGCATGGTATCACAAACATAAATTAATTAACCATATTAACAACAATTACAATTCACAACCGTAATAATATACTTAAAGTTCTAATTCTTTACAAAAATATTAAAAACAGACCTATAAATTAAAGTGCAATTAAAATATTGCATAAGTGGAGATGAGGAGATGCGCATCTTCATCAAGATAATCTAACCCTAAGCAGTGAGCAGCTAGGTTCCAACGGTAACATACTAACATTTATATAGTACTCCATTAAAATAAAATATTAATAAATCGGGTTAGGCCGGCTTGGGATGAAATTTCCCAACCCAGCCCATACAGTAAATGGGCTTAAAATCACAACTTAGTCCGGCCCTATGAGCTTAAATATTTAACCCAAGCCCTAAAAAAATTGGGCTGGGTGGGCTACCGAGCCGGTATGCATCCCTAGTTGTACCCATTGTCTGTCAAAGGAGAGGTCTGGGGTTTGAGTCTGTGGTGAGACATCGAACCCCCTTTGGTTATTTAATCCAATAATTGACTTTTTCCATTAACTTCCGCTGATGTATATCGTATGACAAAAATGAAAAGAAAAAAGGCCACATCAATACGTCGTGAGCAAAATCATTGTGTTCCTTGTGCTACTCGGATGAGAGTTATATCTTTAACTTCAGGAAATCGACTTAAGTTATCGTTTCCCCTCGCTGATTATAAAAAAAAAATCTTATTGTCTCCCTTCTTGTAAGAAACATTACTCACTTCGTCTCTTTTTAAATGTGTTACCTGGAAATTTCAATTATTTTTCTTTCACATCAACTTTTACATCAACTTTCCATTACTTACCCTTATCAATATAATAATACCTACTAACTTTTTGAAAAAGAATCTACTTTTAAGGGCAAAATATGAAATGTACCCATTAACTTTTCAAAACACACACTTATTAATGGACATCTCAAAATCGAAATATACACACTATAAAAGGGACGGAGGGAGTAACATATTCGAGGCCGTTATTTCCCAAAGTCAAAATTGGTCTCCTGTTTCGTTTTTTTGGGTGAAGTTCCCCAAAATCGGTTTCACTGATAATTTTGACACATATTTTTCATTGCAAATTCATATCCTATATATGTGACTAATACATCCACCATAGAAGTTCCTTTCTTCTTCTTAAAAAAAAAAGTTCATTTGTTTGTTCATTGACTGATTAACTAGTATATGAGCTTTAGCGGCCTATTCACTCATTGTCCATTGATTTTGAATTGGATACTTTAAAATGGTATCAGAGCTAGTTTTCGGGGAAGCGGGGGCTTGTTGTGAGTGAATCTCTCTACAGGGTGTATTGAGATCTCGTCCATCCATTCTTATTTTTGGCGGTCCGAATTTTAAATGAACTATTCGCGGAATAGTTTATTGAAAATTCAGACTGTCCAAAACACTTTTAACGACCAAGATTCACTCACTACACCCTGTAATGAGTTAATTATCACCTCAAAAACTAGTATATGGGCTTGGACCGCCTCTTCCTGTTACTATCATAATGGAGGGTGGAGTCACCCATTGAATTCCCCAGCATAATGGAGGGTGGAGAGTCCCTTCTTCCCATTGGTACAGCAGCCTTCTTCTAAATTGGAACTCCCGATGCATGTCTTCCTCTTTTCATCTTTATTGGTTATCAGCCATAAAAGTGATGGGCAAGCCATTGCTAAGCATGTTTCATTTAACCAATTTGTCATTCCAAGATGAAATATTATTCACCCACCTTCCGTTTTACAATCTCTCCACATATTTGGCATGCATTTGAGACTGTCTTGAATGAACCATAAGATGTCTTTCCATAAGAGATACTGATCACAACAGTTCTGCCACGGAATTGCAGATCCACTTCTCCATGCTCTCCCACTTCCTTCCACCCCACCAACTTATCTTAGCTCCAAGAAAGCACAATTATTTCCACAAGTAAAATAATTCCCTATTTTAGTTCGAAACGAAACATCTTCAATACCAAGAGAGGAGCTTATACAGTTCAAAAAAAAAAAAAAAAAGCTTATTAACCTTTTTAGAAAAAGTATCTATTGATATCGATATCGTGCTCTAGCTTTTCTTTAAACAATAATATATCAACTCTATATCTCAAAAAATAAGAGTATATGCCAAAAAAAAATTCGTATGAATGTATTCATCACACAATTTCCTATAATAAAAACTAATATGTCTATGCGTCCATTTAATTTTGCTTGGCATAAAATATAGAATTCGTCGATAACATGCAATTGTGATATAATATATATTTTTGTATTAATTGATCACATTTTTTACACTAATATATAAAAATTAATGTATATATGGCTAGTTAATAGAGCTAGTAGGGTTAAGTTAATTTTTTAACATATTATTTAAAATTTCTGGAGCCGCCACTATGATATATATAAATGTATGAGCTTAGGATATTTTAGAATGTAGTGCACACCTATATAAAGGGTGGAAGGCCTCAATTGAGGGGTGTGGTGAGGAAGTACCACCAAGGTGGTGATGAGAGCACCACTAGGGTAGGAGAGAACCCAAGTAGGAAAGAGACCACCAAGTGAGTGATCACATGGAGTTATGCCTAGAAGTTGTAAGCTAGTGTCAAAGTGTATTGTGTTTTTCATGTACTAGTGAGTCCAATTAAGTGTATGTACAAGCATTTGCATACGTAATGGAGATTATGTTTTTTCTGCTGCATTCGGACTCCACGTGTGAAACAAATACGCATATGAAAATTATACGTATCGGACATTTGACACTCGGATAAAGGTACGAGATTCGGCCCTGTGTGTTTAGTTGGGCATTTACTAAGCAAAGGTACTATTCTGTAGTTTGATTTTACCATGATTTAGGCATTGAATAACTTGGAAATAAGAGAAATTAGATATGAAAATAAGAGAAATTCAAGAATAATTTGCACCCCATAGTTTGGGCATATCTCCACGTGCGTGATATGAAAATTAGATAAACAAGACATGCACTGTGTATGCATATGTGCACTCGACACTCTTTTAGAATTTTTCCATGTGCTCAGTGGCCCATTAGTCCTCTGCTTTGTTATCAAACAAATGGTATAAATCAAAAGTTAATCGTCCAAATAAGTGAAAGTAGTAGCCTCCAAAGAACAATAACACTTCCATTTCACTACCAAGAAGTCTAAAAACAAAAATATAGCTGCTACAAAGTTAAAAAGTTGGATTGAAAGAAGATAATTTTTTTCAAGTTCTCAAGTTATTAAGATTGCTTCTCATCTTCCCATTTCTCTGCTTCTACTCCTTTTCCTCTTACCAACCATACCTCCCGTCTTCGGACGCTGGTTGTTCAAATCTTTCCATTAGCCAATAAGTGTGTCTTTTCATTGTCATTTTTCGATGAGCTCCACCGGGAAAATACTCCACGTATGTTGCTTCGCCTCTTAGCTCTCTGTCTTCCCAATTGTAATCGGTAGGTTTAACTAAACTTTCCTCATAAGTTAGTGCATAGACACTATCACTATCACTATAATATGGCATTGGAGTTGGAATTGGAATATCCCTAGTTGAATTGTCCATAGGATTGTACAAACTTATGTGCCAAATTCCCATTCTTTCCAGATGTGGTGGTACTTTTAAACCTAAAGCTTCACCATTCTTTGTATAACCAAACGGCAAAAAATTCGATACGATGAACATAAGAGTCCAGGAATTTTCCATGCCATACTCCTTCATCACCAATACCTCAATGTAGTTGCTTTCACTGTAGCTCGGATTTTCCAACCGAGACATACAAAGGCATCCATCCAGAACTCCCAAACCATAAATGAAATCTCCGTCGCTTTGCTTAGGCTGTGGCATCAGTACACTTGTGAAAGCATTCATTTGGGGATTGAAGTAAACAATTCGAGAATACTCAGATTTCTCTTTCTCAGAAACGTACCAATGAAGACGTTCATTTACCGTAGGTCCTGGATTGAAGGAACTAATTATATACGAAGAACAATCAACATGTGTCCAACTTTTGCTTTTTAAACTACCAACCACCACGGTCTCATATCCGCATCCAACCACCACGGTCTCATATCCGTATCCTGTAGTGTAAGTTGTGTAACTGTGTCCAACAAGGACTATAACAATCTTGTAATCATCAGTGGAAGAATCATAACATAATCCAGAAGCAATAACATAATTCAAATTCCCATAACTTAACACTTTCTTGAAGTAACTAGTCAGTGGATTCCACAAAAAGAAGTCCGAGTCGATACCCACAACAAATAACCCGTTGCAGGAACCGTAGATTGGACCATATTGTTCTCCAAATTCATAAACTCCTTCCCTATGGAATTTTTCCAGATCAATGGAGTGAAGAAGTGAACCATGATCAGAAATAACAAGAACCATCTCTCTTCCTCTTTTTGTGGCCGAGATGTCAGAAATCAAAGAAAGCCATGTTTTGGAAACACATGCGAATCGAGAAAAAGATTTGAGGGGTAACCTTTGGAGTATTTGGAGAATGATTTCTTCTGGGATGTTTGGATAACTTTGCTGTTCTTCATCTCTTGTACTGTTTCTTGATCCCTCCCTTTGCCTCGTAAGCTCCTTTTGTATGAATCCTAGGGTTTCCATGCTCTTAGCTCAGAACAGATTCTAGGGCAAGGCGTTCTCTGTTTTCTGTTTAGATGGAGGGCCGGCTTGCATGTATAACTACTAGGGTTCGCATTACAAGTGGGAAATTATTTGACCGCTCAGTTCCGTGTTGGCTTTGTACTACTAAAACTTGAAATTTGCTTTCAACTAGGGGTGTACAAAAAAAATCGAAAAAATCTTGAAACCGGACCGACCGGTCTATTTGGATTGGTTCTATGGTTTAATGGATTGGTTCTGGTTCTAAAAAAATGAGAACAGATATTTTGGTTTGGTTCCTGGTTTCATAATTAGGAACCGTGGTTTGAACCGAACCGGTCTGTATATATATAGATATGTAGAATGCTTATAATATACTAATATATACACTCCTATATACCCACACTGTACACTTGATAATTTTGTCAGTTTTAAGTTTTAACGTCGCATTTGCCATCTATACAATGATATACAAGAGTATCTTAAGAGTTGTTTTAGTTATTGCTGGACTTCTTAATCTATTTGTGGGTTGGTTTAATGGTAGTAGTTTTACGAAGGAGTTGCAACAATTTTGTGGACAATTTTTTTTTAGCAATTTTTGGATGCTAACATGGTTTATAACCGGAAACTGAACCAAACCGGACCAGTCTAATGGTTTGGTGTGGTTTGGTTCTATATGTGTAAGGGTCTGGTTATGGTTCTCAAATCTTTGGAACCGTTAGATGTGGTTGGTCCCCAGATTTCTGCAAAACTCCTCCAAATTGGACCATGTACACCCCTACTTTGAACTACTGTTCCAATTAGATAACGTTTCGTGATTTTCTAAATAAAGCTTTAATATTTTTTTTTTCCATTCATCTTTCTTAATCTGTTATTTGGGGAGGGGAAATGAGACTCGATCCCGGGATGCAGTTTGATGCATCCAAAAGCTCTACCGCATGAGTTAGCCACCACTTGCAATGTCTCAAAATTAATTTGGAAAACGTTTAACAAAGATAAAGCGTGCTAGCCATTTGCCTGCGTAAAGAAAAATATATCCTTCATAATAATCAAGGGTCGGCCCCGTTTCCTATCACCTAGCTTTTAGACTATGGCTAATTTTAGATTATTATTAGCTTATAAAAGGATTAAAATAAGTTGTAAAACTATTTGTTATAGTGTTTTTATAAGTTTTATAAGTTGTAATTAGAACAAGTTTATTCTATTTACTCGAATGAGGAATGCTACAATACACACCCCTACATATGAGATTTTGTGACTCAAAATATGAGATTATTCCATATGAGATTTTGTGACTCAAAATATGAGATTTTGTGGCTCCAAATATGAGATTTGCGTACGGTATGCACCCAAATATGAGATTTTGTGGCTCCACATATGAAAAAAAATCGATCTCATATAGAGGGCCACAAAATCTCATATGACGGTTTTGTCCTGTAGTGGGAATGTGATACATATCACGTATATATATATTTGATGTGACATGTCTTATATTTGGTGTCACTAAATCTCATATTTGACCCATATGAGATTTTGTGGCACAAATATGAGACATGTCACATATATGTATTGATGTGACATGTATGTGACATGTCTCATATAACGTGCTACTAAATCTCATATTTGGTGCCACTAAATCTCATATTTGGTGCCACTAAATCTCATATTTGATCCATATGAGATTTTGTAGCACAAATATGAGATTTTGTGGACTGGCCATAAGGTGCCACAAAATCTCATATTTGACCATATGAGATTTTGTGGACTTAAATATGAGATTTTATGGACTTATATGAGATTTTCTGACTACCCGTATGAGAGTGCATACGGTACGCCATTTCATATCTTTAGCCACAAAATCTCATATTTTGAGTCACAAAATCTTATATGGAATAATTTTTGGGGGTGTGTACTGTAGCAACACCCCGAATGAATAAGCTGTAAAATAGTTTTTTATGAAGTAAATATCTAGATTGCCCTAAAAACTTTGTAAACAAACACCATTAATAAGCTTAAAAAAAAAACAAATAGGTGATTTTTATTTATAATTGTTAACAAACACCATTCATTAGTTTCAAAATATCAAATTCGGGTCCTTTCCTCATGTGGTGAAAATTTTAAAGCTAAAGCTTCAACATTCTTTGTATAAGCAAACAGCCTCAAACATGATACAACGAACGTAAGAGTCCAGAAATTTGCATGCTACTCTCATCAAATTACGTCATATGATCAACGACATGAGTCATCACCTCTTTGTTGGACCGCCAGCAAGAACACAGTGATCTCTAACCAAGACCAGGAACCATAAGGCTTGTATTGTTGTGAGACCGCCAAAAGTAACGGCCACCGAGATACGCATAGTGATTCGATCTTTTGATCACCCTTTTTTTGAAAACCATTGTTGGCCGGGCTAAGATTTTGATTATGGCTTAGCATGAATCAAATTGGTTTGATTTTGTGATACATAAATCAGGAACGAAATCAATTGATACAGATCAGTTCATAAATCAGATCCAGTGGCAAAAATGCTGAGGTTTCAAGCAAACTCACAAAACCATACAAATTCGGAAACCTAAGAAAGAAAACAAGCTTTTTTTAACATCAACCTCTGACTACAGCAAACCAAAGAAATCACAGAACCGGAGGATTCAGGTTTATACATGGGTGTCTCTGGTATCACACTATTCTGCAACATCTGTCAATAACAAAGACCTTATTTAGTCAGTCTCTAATCTCTATCCTCTAGCATCACAGCCAAATCAAATAACAAAATTAAGGGCAAAAACCCGAATGTGTGTACATAGATAGCAATGAATATGTCTGCAAATTAAACTTCAGCATACAGATTATCAATCGAACAGAGCAACGGAGGAAATCAATCGAACCGAGCAATGAAGGAATTCGTACTCTTTTCTTTTCCCTAAGAGAAAACCCAAACCAGAGAAAAAGAACCGACTTAAAATATGTGATCGATTTGCTTCTATCCTCTGTCAGCAACCCTTTTATACCTCGCTCGTTGCAACACTACTCCAAGTGCACTCCACCGCCGCTGCAACAGTATTTGAAGGACGACCCTTTACGCGTAAAATAAGGAGAAGAAGAACGCACAAAACCCAGAACGCGAAGAAGAGGAAAGCGTCTTTCCGCTGCCCCCAAAAAAAAAAGAGAGAGAAAAAAAGAGGAGGAAAAGATCTGCCTGCTGCCCGCTCTTGGTTGAGAAGAAGAAAATGGCAGACGAAATGCTGCCCGCCCTTCCCTCTTATAATGTATAGGTCTGACAAATGGTATAAGTCAAATATTAATCGTCCAAATAAGTGAAAGTTATTAGCCTCCAGAGAACAATAACACTTCCATTTCACTACTAACAAGTCTAAAAACAAAAATAGCTGCTAGAAAGTTAAAAATTTGGATTGAAAGAAGATAATTTTTGTCAAGTTCTCAAGTTATTAAGATTGCTTCTCATCTTCCCATCTTCGGACATTGGCTGTTCTTTGGACGCTGGCAGTTCAAATCATTCCACTAGCCAATAAGTCTGTCACTCTGTCTTTTTACAATTATTTTTCGATGAGCTCCACCGAGATAATCCACTGAGAAAATACTCCACGTATATTGCTTCGCCTCTTAGCTCTTCGTCTTCCCAATTGTAATCGGTGGGTTTAACTAAGCTTTCCTCGTATGTTAGTGTATAGACACCGTAACTAGTAGTTGGCAATGGAGTTGGAATTGGAATGTCCCTGGTTGAATTGTCCATAGGATTGTACACACTTATGTGCCAAATTCCAGTTCTTTCCTGACGTGATGGTACTTTTAAAGCTAAAGCTTCGCCATTCTTTGTATAACCAAACGGCCAAAAATTCGATACAATGAACATAAGAGTCCACGAATTTTTCATGCCATACTCCTTCATTGCCAATACCTCAATGTAGTTGCTTTCACTGTTCAGATTTTCCAACCGAGACATACAAAGGCATCCATCCAGAACTCCCAAAACATAAATGAAATCTCCGTCGCCTTGCTTAGGCTGTTGCATCGGTACACTTCTGAAAGCACTCATTTGGGGATTGAAGTAAACGATTAGAGAATACCCAGATTTATTTGTCTCAGAAACGTACCAATGCAGACGTTCATTTACTACAGGCCCTGGATTGAACGAACTAATTATATACGAAGAACAATCAACCTGTGTCCAACTTTTGCTTTTTAAACTACCAACCAGCACGGAATCGTATCCGTATCCGGGTCCGTATCCACATCTTGGAGGGCGAATCCTTTGAACAAGGACCATAAGGATCTTGTACTCATCAGTGAAAGAATCATAACAGAGTCCAGAATGCATATGGCAGTTTTTCACATTCCGATAACTTAACACTTTCTTGAAGTAACCAGTCAGTGGATTCCACAAAAAAAAGTCAGTGTCGACAATCACAACCACTAACCCGTTGCAGGAACCGTAGATTGCTCGACCTATATTAGACCGACGAGTACTTTCTCCGGGTTCATAAACTCTTTCCCCCTGGGATTTTTCCAGATCAATGGAGTGAAGAAGTGAATCATGATCAGAAATAACAAGAACCTTCTCTCTTCCTCTTTTTGTGGCGGACATGTCGGAAATCAAAGAAAGCCATGTTTTGGAAACACATGCGGATCGAGAAAGAGATTTGAGGGGTAACCTTTGAAGTATTTGGAGTATGATTTCTTCTGGGATCTTTGGAAGACTTGGTTGTGCTTCATCTCTAGTACTGTTTCTTGATCCCTCCGTTTGCCTCTTAAGCTCCTTTTGTATGAATCCTAGGGTTTCCATCCTCTTAGATCAGAATAGATTCTAGGGCAAGGCGTTCTCTGTTTTCTGTTTAGATGGAGAGCCGGCTTGCATGTATTACTACTAGGGTTCGCATGCATTAAATATACTTATATACAACGCTCAGTTACGTGTTGGCTTTGATCCTATCACCTAGCTTTTTAGACTATAGCTTTTTAGATTATTTTAGCTTATAAAATGATTAAAATAAGAGTCCAGGAATTTGTCACGCCGTACTCCATCACCAGTACCTCCATGTAGATGATGCGTTCACCGTTGCTTGGTTTTTTTGATCGAGACATTCAAAGGCATCCATCCAGAACTCCGAAACCATAAATGACATATCCGTCACTTTACTTAGGTTGGGGCATTGGTACTTTCTCTGAAAGTACCCCTCTGGGGATTGAAGTAAATGATTCATGAATACTAATGCAGACGTTCATTTACTGTAGGCCCTAAATTGAACGAACTAATAATATAGGAGCCGGAACAATCAACATTGTGTCCAACTTTTGCTTTTGAAACTACCAACCATCACGGATTGAGCGCGATTTTATTCAACAAGGACCACAACAACCATGTACTCATCAGTGGAAGAATCATAACAAAATCCAGCAACAACATGGCTGTTCATACAAATTCGCATGATGTAATACTTTCTTAAAGTCATTGTCGATACCCACAAGCAATAACCCATTGCAGGAAACGTAGATTGCCCGATGTTTATTAGTGCATTGCATTTTTCGGATTCATAAACTCTTTTCCCCCCACGGGATTTTTCTAGGTCAATGGAGTGAAGTAAATCATGAGAAATAACAAGAACGATCTCTCTTCCTCTTTATTGGTGGAGATGTTGGATGTAAAAGAAAGCCATTTTTTTTTAGCTCAGAATAGATTCTAGGGCTAGTATTCTCTGTTTTTATGGAGAAAGGATGAGGCTCGCTTGTATTACTAGGGTTAATTATATAACCTTGCTGCGTGGTACTCTCATCCAATTACGTCATATGATCAGAGAGACATGAGGCATCACCTCTTTGTTTGACCACCGGCGAGTACACAGTGGTCTCTGACCAAGACCAGGAACCATAAAGGCTTATATTGTTGTGAGACCGTCAACAGTAACGGCCACCAAAATACACACATTGATTCGATCTTTTGATCACCCTTTTTTTGAAAACCGTTGTTGGGCTAAGATTTTGATTATGGCTAAGCATGAATCAAATTGGTTTGATTTTGTGATACATAAATCAGGAACGAAATCAATTGATACAGATCAAGGATTTTGATAACCATATTATTGATCAGTGCAACTTATTGAACCGAACAGTAAACCCAGGGAACTAACACAAGCCAAGTGAAAGCATAAAACTCCTGCCGGGGTAATGATGCAAAAGGACCCCAAAACTCTTTGACGTACTCAGTCCTCTCCACTAAAGCTCCCAAAGATCACCTGAAAATGGAAAATAATCACGAATTTTCAAAACTGGGATCCGAGCATAGGATAGCATGATCATTTGATGCTAATCAAGAATAAAAACATGAATAAATTCGACTGGTAGGAGAAACTAAAAACATGAATAAGTTCAACCAGCCTTAAATAGCAAAAGCTACTGAGAGAGAGAGAGAGAGAGAGAGAGAGAGAGAGAGAGAGAGAGAGAGAGAGAGAGAGAGAGAGAGAGAGAGAGAGAGAGAGAGAGGGGCGGACCGAGGGGGTGCAAGAGGGGTGTTTGGCCCCTGCACTTCCCCCAATTTTCTTTTTATGTAAAGTATACTTTCGAATTTTTAAATAAAATTACTAAGAGTGGTCTCCGCAAACTAGATGAAATTTGTAATCCTATATCCGTCACTGGGTCGAGCGTCATCAAAATACATGTTGATGACATATGGGGACGATATTGATGACCAATATAAGCACCAATTATGTCTGGAATAAATGCACCCGCCCAGTCTAACCCAAGCGCTAGGTTCACAATAATTTAAGCTTAACTCGAACTTCAACCAAGCAATTGTCGCACACAAATGGTACAAGGTAATCCTCGCTCAAAGTCTCATTACCAGGTACAGTCTACAAATAATGGCAAAACAAATAATTCAAAATAATCCACAAACCACACTTCAGCTAGCGTACCCAAAAAGAGCCTGTCTTTTGGTTGGAGGTCCTCCTTAGTTGTTATGGTTGAGGTATAAAGTTCCTACCTATGGACCGGCTCTTTTTGGATATGCTAGCTGACCTCGAGTACACCGTTTCGAATCCTTCTGATTTTGAACGCGGCGGCAAGGGTTTGCTGATTTGGATGGCTGTTGTTGCCGGAGTTCATGCCATTAGCATCCCGTTGGCTGCGTATTCGTTTTTTGTGGTAAGTTGTCTGCCGACTTATGTACATTGCTTTTATTTTTCAAGATAATGTGTTGGGTACCATTATGAGTTTTTTCCTTGTGTTTTTCTTTTGGCCCTTAGGGAGAAGGCTATGACTGACACAGCATCATGGATGGCCACATACATAGGTAAGCATAGTTAGTATTACCTCGGACTTAAGTATTTTGGGTCATGTGATGTATCTTGTCGATCAGAATCAAGGTACTATTGTAACGACCCGACCCGCCTGACATTCGGCCCAAACACTTGGGAAGTGAAGTCCTCCACTAAAGCTCCCAACAAACTAGTAAAGACTAATAAAGAGTAGTATCCCTAATGTCTCGGGAAGCGCAGAAGGAAAGAGAAAACTGACTAGAAAAGGCGAGAGAGTTGCAAAAGAATCTTGAAGAAGACGCTCTAATCGAAACAAAAAATGCAGACACCTAAAACCCTACTAAAGCCTTGGGAAGTGAAGTTTTGCTTTGCTACGCTACAAGTCTACATCCTCCAATATATAAGTAAGTATGCATACAAATTCGCACGTATATGCCTTTGTGTAACGAACTAACCGTATTTCAGTTTTGATTCCAAAAAAAGCGCGCGCGTGTAGTGAGAGTGAAATATTAGTGGTACTCCTAATTAGTACCGGAAGGGATAACTGATAATCAAACCAACCCACAATGTTCCACTCGATTTTTTAACTCTCTCGGATTCGATTTTACAAACATTTTAGGACGGATGGAATAGTAGCGATGACCAAGAGTCCAAGACCAATCCACATTGATCTAGTCAGTTTTTTTACGCTAGCTTTGATTTTTCACGTACATATTTTTAACATATTATCACGTTCCAGCTCGGATTCAATTTTACATAGTATTAGTCGAATATATACAAACTCAAAACCCGAACTTGATCTCTTAACTGTGTAACTAGCGAATCAGGCACGAGTTCAAGTACGCGCGAACCATAGCTTACTTTTAGTAAAACACACAATAAGTCAGTTTTGAAAATAAGTTAGGAATTCAAACAAATCTTCTACTCAACAAATCTAATTTAGCTCCATTAGATTTTCAAGCTACGGAAAGCACAAATAAAAATAAATTATATAAAAATATTTTGGATTTTAAAAAAATACGGCTCCCTGCAAAAAGAGAAAAATAGAGTAAAGGTTGCCTTGACAACTTTATATATATATATACACACACACCAAACTTCCTATCCAAACCCTTAAAATGCGGACAGACCGATCAAATTTTCATGATCCAAAACGTCCAATGTGTTTAAAAGGTGTTTTTAAAGGTTCCTCGGAGAAATCAACCAGAAAAAAAAGGACCAAGAAGGGCTTGATCCGAGCAGTTTTTTATGTCCGGATCATGAAATTTTGATCGGGAAAGTAAATGTGAGGACAGAATCCGCATTTTAAGGGTGTGGATAGGAAGGGGACTGTATTACACTAAAAAGACAACCTGTACTTTATTTTTCTCTCTTTGCAGGTAATATTTTTTAAAAATCCAAAATATTATTATACAATTCATTTTTATTTGTGCTTTCCATAGTTTGAAAATTTAAAGGAGCTAAATTAGATTTGTGTAGTAGACGATTTAGGGGATGTTCCAATTCCTAAAAAATTTTCAAAACTGTCTTATTGTGTGTTTTACGAAAAATAAGTTAAGGATCGCGTCTACTTGTAGTCGTGCATGATTCGTTAGTTACACAGTTAAAAGATCAAGTTCGGGTTTGAGTTCGTATATATATTCAACTAATACTATATAAAATTTGAATCCGAGCTGAAAAGTGATGATATTTAAAAATATGTACATCAAAATCAAAGCTAGCATCAAAAACTCGACTAGATCAATGTGTGTTGGTCATTGCTACTATTCCATCCGTCCTAAAATGTTTATAAAATCGAATCCGAGCTGAAACGTATTGATATTTTATAAGTTTTAGTACATCAAAATCAAACCTAGTGGCAAAAAATCGACGCTATCAATGTGGGTTGGTTTGATTATCGGTTATCCCTACCGGTACTAATCAGGAGTACTACTAATATTTCACACTCTAATTGTGGATTCCACACAAGCATATATGTGCAAATGTGCATGCATATTTGTAAGTAGTACGTACATATTGGGGGTCGTAGCGTAGCAAAGCAAAACTTCACTTCCCAAGGCTTTGGCAAGGTTTTAGGCGTCTGCATTTTTTGTTTCGATCAGAGCGTCTTCTTAAAGTCCCCGCTTTCCGACGCCCAACCCGAGCAACAAAACCAGCCTAAAAACACAAGAATCACCAAAAGCATGTGAATGACCAAAGAACTAAAAGACATGCAGGCAAAAACGACGAAGGACCCAAATGCAAACAAGACTAATGCAGAATATCAAAAACCCCTCCTACATTAAAAAAGAAACAAAAAAAATAGCCCCTGGAAAATTGACATATAATTTCAGTGCAAATTTTGATGTAAAAGTTTAGATGATTTTATCACATCTGAGAAAGAAGAGGCAATTCTCTTCGGAAAGGATTGTATTCGGACTTTCGCAGCCATTAAATATGACGTACTCTGGGTTCCCAAAGAAATGTAAGAGAAGAATTCCTTAGAGGTAAGAGAAAACAGAAGGAAAATTGCACAAGTATGGCTGCTGGAACATGAGCATATCAAGGTAATACGGTTTTACAAGGAAAAGCAGACAAGCAGTTCCAAGTTTTCCAGCCCATCCAATAAATCTGAATGCTAGGCAGGAATGCTTATCGCACAGGCCTACATCATGAAGCTCCCACTTCCTACCATCAAAGGGTAAACAAGAAACTTACTGATGTATATACGCCGAATCCCTTCAAAGTTTTTAGGAGGAAATCTGCCCTTAATTACCAATCTCTGCTGTCCATCAAGAGATTCACTTAGTTCCCAGCGAGCAAGAAAGTCGCGACATGCTCTGGCATCCTATGCATCCTGAAATGGGCAAAACAAATTGATTAAGAGTGAGAAAGCTACATATACACATCTTTAACGACGTGAGACCTTCCACACAAGCATGACCAATTATGCCAGGGAGATCATCACAGAAGAAACGGAGTACCAGACTACCAGGAATAAATTTTTCAAAGACCAAGAAGGGAGCTCAAAAAATACAAAGTTGCACAAAATGACTATAACAACCAAATTTCAGAAATTTTTGAAAGACAAAAATGAGTCTGTGCATAACATAAATTTCAATTTAGACTTTTTCCGGTAAAACGAGTACATATAGATGTAAAAAGGTACAGAAAGTGAAAACGTGCAAATCCAACAGATTATTTTTCTCCTCCTTGACTTTGATTTTGTCTTTCAGTAAATGGAAACCCATAAGAATCTAAACATACGTCTTGCATAGATCCATAAGATTCACAAAGACAGTCTTCTTTGCGCCTTCTCGAAGAACTTGTGGTGGTCTCGTGACAGTTCTACGCCTGTCTCTAGCAAGCTCTGGATTGTTCTCCTGGACGATATGGAACACTCTGCTTAGGAGCTGCACACTCACAGCCACAGGAATCACAGACGATGTAACAATTCAATGAGGGAGGAGAGACTATCAAATCACAAGAACATTGAACAAACCTCCTCATAATCATAATCTCAGTCACTTCCTTCCCATGGATACTGTTGCCGCAAAATGATTCCTTCGCCTTCTTCTTCCTCACCCACGAGATTTTTGTCTAGCATAATGTTTGACATATTTTAGGTGTCATCATCTGCTATAAACTTGCGAGCCTAAAAACTTGATCAACAAATAGTAGACCTAAAATTTAATACCATCTAGATCCTCTTCGTTATCAATGTTCTCATCATCCAAGGGGTTTGTTTCTACCTGCAAGATGATTCAAGGAATCAGTTTCTTCTTCTTTTCCAAACCAAAAAAGGCATGCGTCGCCTAAACATGGCTTCACTCGGTGTCTGGGTGATATACACAAAGTCATTGCAACTACGTTACGATGGTTGCTGCTGATACTATATGTAACAATTGCAGGGCCGGCTCTCAGTTTTTTGAGGCCGGATGCGAACTTTATTTTTGAGGCCCATTGTATAATTACAAAAAAAAAATTACAAGAGCTAAAAATAATAATGACACAAAAATTGATAATCACTATAGACGTTAAGTCATATTTTTCACAGTAAAAATAGTAATTAAGCTCTCATAATCTAAGTTTAGATGTATACCTATATATAATGGTATAAAATATCGGGCCCATAAAATTAGTCAAAATTTGGGGGCTAGATGCGGCCGCATCATTGGCGTATGTCCAAAGCCAGCTCTGAACAATTGCAACAAAGAAATAAAAGATGTCAAGAAAGTTAATTCCCCTGATGTTCACTAGCATATACACACAGACGCACATATCTACAGATTAAACATACATGAACTGACATAACAGCAGGAAGAGAACCTTTCAAGGAATGGTCTCCGTCAGTTTGCTGTGGTGATAAAACATAGTGAATATATTTTCACAATTTGAGAACTCGATTTATGATGAAAAATTCGTCTGAAATCAATGGGTTGATTTTCGTAAATGATTGGCCTTGTTTCCCATTTGATAAAACGGGAATCCATAAAATCAATGAGTTGATTTTAGCAAATGAATGGTTGGTACGAAGAAGAGGAAGGCCATTTTTATCGAACACTCACAATCGCAAAACACCCATCAACGAAGAAGAGAAACTGTCCACAAATCGAAAATTGCAACCACACCCTTATTCGGCAAACATCACGCAAAATAACCTCTTCATAAATACACCGTTTGCTGGCTTTAATGATCGATCCGCCGCCGCCGGAAGCGGATCTCGCCTCCTCTAATAGCGGAGCCAGAGCGTTATTTCCGGATTTGAACGGGTTTTTCCAACTACCATTTCCCTCCATCAATCACATCGAGAATAAAGTGGAAGAGAAAGGATTCACGACTTTTGCACCTGCAACACACTGCATGGGAGGCGACGCGCACACAGAATCCAAAAGGGACAGACTAAAACAACAAAATAACGGAAAAACCAACCGTGGAGATCCCAAATTGAGGGATAAAATTGGCAAAATAAGTCAACAGTGGCTAACATCTCAAATCCAACATTGTTTCTTTACCTGTATTGGGTTTGATAAACAAAGGTTGATTCGATTCACAACCCGTTATTTACTCTATACTCATCAAAAAATTTCCAATTTTTACTAATGTGCAAAGGCAGAAATGCCCCTGAAACACGACTATATTTCAACATTCACACACCGAAAATATGTCACATATTCGACATTTGGATACTGAAGTAAGTACTTCGGAAATTTCATATTTTGAAACATATGTTTCAACAAGCTAATGTTGATATTAATATCTTATTTCGATGTTTGGACACCGAAGTAGATACTTGAGAAATTTATTAATTTCACAACACACGTTTCGACAAGCTAATGTTGAAATGCATCATTTTTTTGCGACTTTAGCTTGTCGAAAAATATGATGTATTTCGACATTTACATACCGAAATTGCTACGGAGCAGAAATTCAATTTTCAACTTGAAGGGTATTATGGGAAGTTTAGGTGAGTTTAGTGGGTTGTATGGAGTAGATAGTGGGTTGCATTAGGAAAATAGTGAAAATGGGTTGTATGGAGTAAATAATGGGTTGTGAATAGAATCACCCATATTTAACCTTCCCAAACGAAGTAGAAATTTGACACCTCCCATCCACATAGAAATCTAGTCCCAATCCATTAAAAAAAAAGAGAGAGAATATTTGACTCTACGAAATTTCCAAATTTACTGATTCCTGAAAAAAGATTACTCCTAATTAATTCAAACATCGGAATAAAAGTACTCCGGCTATTTGATTCTTGGCAATCAAATTTCTGGATTCTGGGGATCCTGTAGTGTGGTGGCACACAAGCGGTTGATCTTGGTAATCAACAGTCCATTGCTTGCGCAATCAGATTCTACACCACAACCTAATTCTGTAGTGCGGCACCACACTATAAAATTCCAAATTAATTTCTATTCGAAGGACGTCCAAACATAGCCAAAGTGTGTGGTCCAAAAAGATAAGGACGCAACAACTGTTGAACCGTGTTCAATTAAGGAGGTGTTCCGCTAAGATTGGTTTTTTGGTTTTTTGACTTTTTTATGTGAGAGCTCGAAAAATGCGTAGCTTTTTGTAGTTTTTTATGTGATGTATTATGAGGGGATGACCTGTCTCGAAAAGCGTAATAAGCTGGCTTTTAATTTTTTGAGTTAGTGGAACGGGGTCTAACCCTCCTAACTGAGTCTGCTGACAGGTTTATATGTCTTTTTCAGAGCTGAGCAGCACCATCCTATGTGGTGTCTTAATGCACATTTCAGTTGTTCAAAATATTTTTGGACGGTCTAGATTTAGAGAGCGAAATAGGAGGGAGTAATAGGGGCGAGAGTGAGATAAATCTGGATCGTTCAAAGTATTTTTGGACGACCGGATGTGCACGCACGGGCACATATGGTGTCCGATCTGCATACATAAAATTTTCCTAGTCAGAGCTATAGCACCAACCCCGATGTATTTGACCCATGTCTCTTCATTTTCTGGTGGGATTCTTCCAGCTTACGGCCAGATAGATGCATTCAATATTTCAATTATGGATGCGTGCAAAGGGATTCATTTCTCGAACTCTCAAACCTTTATAAAAACTGTTTTTACTGGTAGATGAGCCAGAGGGGTTTCCCATGACACCAGGGGCTTGTTTTCGTCTGGATTTATGGAACCGGGTTTCGAAAATCTTCCCTTATTCGGTTTTTCCAATGGATTTTCTGTTCTTTGTTTTTTTTGAAGGGTTTTTGAGAATCAGTTCTCAAAAACCCATTTGGATTTTCAACAAGGATTTTCAAGAGTTTTGAGAACCGGTTCCCAAAAATCCTTCCAAACAAGGTGCACTTGAACCCCACAATTCGTCCTGTTTTCGAACCGCAACAAATAGTCTTGGTTTGTATTTTGTTAATTACATACTTCCTTCGTCCCTTTTATAGTGTTTAACTTTTCATTTTTGGTTATCCTTTAATAAGTGTACATTTTGAAAATTTAATGGGTATTATTATATTGATAAGGATAAGTAGTGAAAAGTAAATTTAAAAGTTGTAAAATTGATGTGAGAAAATAAATTGGAATTACGATGCTATACACTTAAAAAAGGGCGAAAAGAGTATTTGCTGAATGAAAACGTGTTCTATTACTGGAATAGCGATGACCGATTAACTTGATTATTTTCTTACAGAATGGTTGCTTGCTTCTAGCTCTATGTTTTGGACCCGGGGACCCTGTAGGGTGGCTCTCGGGCCATTGATCTCGGCAATTGATTGCTCAGAATTCATCTTAGTAATGAACGGTTCAAATCAACAAAGTGCCGAGATGAAATCAAAACTATTGAAAACACATCCAACGGCTCAGATGCAGGCTTACAGGGCTGATCTACAGAGAGTGCCCTCCAGGGTTCCCATATCCCTATGTTTTTTAGCTCGGGACGAGGCTTGAACCGAAAGCACAGCAGGCCCTAAGTCCAATGAAGCAAATATAACTATTCACAGGGACAGTAATATAATAAATTGAGGTGGCATGTTCTCATTAAAAACTAAATTTAAAAAATAAAAAAATAAAAAAAAACTACTGCTTCTTCTCTCTCTTAGATACACAAAATAAGGAAAAATCTAAAAAGAAGAGATCAGGTTCTCTACTCCCACTGATAACCCCACTCAAAAAAGGAATCCTATTCCCAGCTTCTTTTTTCACATAGGAAGAACAAAACAAAAAGGGACCCTAGTGGAGTCCAGATGATTCCCTGCTACCCCACCCCCACCAGAATCACATGCTCTACCCAATCTGACTGAAGTTGGCCAAATACCATCCGCACATGTCTTCTTCTTCAAAAGCCTAAAAAGCATGGGGCCACACAAACAGGAGGGCTAGGGTGAGAGGCCAAAACAAGTGTTTGTTTTGGTGGAGTGTCACACTCCCTTCGCTGTCAGTGTTGGTTATGCTTCCACTTCCGGTGGGCCCCAGGCCGAAGACGGTGGAGGGAGTTGTGGAGGTGGTGCCGCCGGTTGTAGTGGTGCCGCCGGTTGTGGGGGTGTTTGTGGTTGTGCCACCAGTTGTGCCTGTTGATGGGGTGGTGGTGGTGCCGGTTGATGGGGTGGTGCTATTGCTGGTTACTGCCGCGCTGAAAAAAGTACATACATACATGTGTGTTATTAGATTCTCATTACGGTAAAACAAATGTGAGGATACGGTTTTAACTTTTTGATAACGGGATGTCCGAGCGGACATAGAATTACTGCCAAAATATATACAAAAGACCCAAAAAAAAAAAAAAGAGAGAGAGAGACCAGAGCAATCTACGTTTTCAATGTTGAAATTGAAAACTTCTTCAATGAGAGAAGGAAAAGGACTTCTTCTTTAAGCCCATTTTATTTTGGAACTTCCTAGAACTTAAGCTCGAGATTTCTTTTTTTTTTTTCTTCTTAACTTAAATAACTTAAGCTCAAGTTTAAAGCCTAGTAGAAACTTCACCAGCTTAAGCTTAGGCTTGAAAGCTCAATATTGACTTGCATATTCCACAAGCCAAGTCAAGCGTGAGTTAAAGTTGCACAATTAGTCTCTAAAAATTCTCAAGCTCGAGCCAAGAACACATGTAATAAGGAGTCGAGCCAAGCCTGAGCAATACTCTGCTTGGCTTGTTTGGCTGGACTACAACCCCTAGAGGATAATGAACTGCCTCGTAAAGCATGAAAAACCAACAAGCCCAATAATTCTGCTTGGCTTGTTTGGCTGGACTACAACCCCTAGAGGATAATGAACTGCCTCGTAAAGCATGAAAAACCAACAAGCCCAATAATTCATTTATTGGAAGGAGCAGTTTTAGGCTTTTAGCACAAGGGCAAACACAAAATATGAAAACCTTATGAAATTATAGTGCCAAGTATTAAAAAACTCATAGCCATGGTATCAACAAGTAATGGTGAGTAATTTGTTCTTAATATGGGAAGCAAGCTATTCTTAATATGGGGAGCTCGTCACTTTGAGTATTTGACACTCTACACTTATTTTACTCGTTCTTAAAGTGACTTGCCCCTTGCACATATGGTTTGCAAACCAAAATAAATGCTTCTCTTTTTGAACGGCAAAGAAAATTTTCATCAATCATAAAGTTCGAAATAGAAAAAGAAATGCATTAAGAGGGTCGAAGAGTGCCATGACTCTTCTACTACTGGACCTCGCAAATACAAAACCTACCTCCAGCCTACTATTTTTTAAAAGAAAAATATGCTTCCATACTTGAATTAAGCATAAAATGGTCTTCTATTTTTGAGTCATTTATGTTTCTGAGATTATTTTAATTACCACAATCTCTCAAGAAATCTTGGGAAGTTATTTAAAATCATACTGCAACTCAGATGAAAAGGATTTCCATAAAGGACAGGATGATCTTTGGAAGGAAAATAAGATATAGTACCATGACAGCCCAACAGACCATGACTTCTACACTAGAAGAAAAAATGTTCAAATTGGTATCTAGATCTACTTTCCATTATCTTCACGGCTAATCCTACAGGTACCGACCATCTATGCACCATATTGACGTGTGGGTCCCACACAAGTGATCGCATTGTTTGGTAATTTCAAAATATTTTTGCAAGTAATCCCACGAAAATTGATGTGTTTAAAAATTGATATGTTAGATCAAGCATTTACACAGCCACACAGGTATTTGATTGAGTTGATTTTTTGCAGAGTCACTCAAAAAAAAATTTGAAATTAATAAACGGGTGCGGATCAATTGTGTGTGAGACGTAGGTGGGTCCGCACGCCGATGTTTGTACCCATAGAATCTTTCTACGACCTAGCAACTCCGTACCAGTTTGCAAGTGGTGGCTAGCTCATACGGTAGAGCTCTTGGATAGTCTACATTGCATCCCGGGATTGAGTCCCCCATTCCCCCTCCATTCCCCCTCTACAAGTAATAAATTAGAAATGATGAATGACAAAAGGAAAATCCTTACAAGTGTTCAATTGCCAGAACTTCATCTCTAATATTAACTTCAAACCTACTCTACCAGTAAAATTTGTCTATAGCAGTGTTTGGTTGTATTTTTGGTATTGCTAGCACCGACTTAACACACACGAAATCCAAACCCTAACAACCAAAAGATTTGTGCTAGATGTGAAGGTGCAAAAAATGAAGATTCTCTCTGGTTCATAAAAAGAAAATCATCACTGCAAAGAAAGGGATTCTGATTCTCATCCCTTTTAAATAGATTTTCACAGCTAAAAGTCATTGGAAAATTTTAATCAATCAAAAGATTACCCTTTTCCTTCACTAATCATCATGAAAATTTTGGGGGAAATTAGACATGGAAAGGGGATTGCCAGAAATACCCCCAAATCTTAAAAAATTAACTTTTGTTAAAGAAGGAGAAGAGAAGAAATAAGGGGCAAACCTGGGACTTGCAGGAAAAACACAAGCGGTATTAGTGCCTGCAAAAATCACAAAAAGAAAGACAAACAAACAAATTAAACACTCAAAAATGGGTTTTTTTATTGGATCTTGGATCCAAATGCAGCCTAATTTTAATGGGACGGGGAGTCCTGGTGTGCACTCCCAAGTGTGTGGTTTTCACCGGTCCTGATTTTATTTCGGCACTTTACAGATCCGAAGATCCGAACCAAGATGAAATCCGAGCCATTGACTGCCGAGATGAAGGGTTCGGATGCGCACACGAGGGGCGCATGGAGCCTAATTCAATTATCAGTAAGATTTAAGGAGGAGACAATAAAGCTTACTGGAGAGAGTTGGAGTGACGGTGCAAGAGCCAGAAAAATCACAGCTGCCAGTAATTTGATTTTTCCTCATGTAGTAGCTATTGACAGCATAGTTGCAGTGGTCTTTCTTGGTGTTTGGGTTGTAGCAAGTCCCAGTTTGAACGATTGGTGAACAATCAGCTCCATTTCCACAAGCATAATCAATGTTTGTTTGATATACTTGGTCACTCAAACCATCTTTACACGCACAATAGCTTCCATCTACCAAAACAAAAACACAAAAAGGAAAAAAAAAATTGAGAAAAGGGGAAACAAGAATCAACAAATATATCAAGCACCCACTGTGGGAAAGCAAACAAAAAATACAATAAACCCATCTGAAATAAAGGGTATTTTAGGACCTGTCTTACGGTTTTTTGGGTTTTTGTTGTGTACTCCTCTCGATCATCCGATTATGTTTTGGACGGCCTAAATGCATTCGGCAATTTTAATTTAATTTTGATTTACTTTTATCACTAAAAAATCAAAACACATCCGAACCGTCCAAAACATACTCGAACGGCCAAGGGATGTGCACCCAAGTGCACTGCACCCACCCCATTCCCGAGAATAACGATGTGTCTCGTAAATCGTAAAAAAATCAAAAAATCAATATACTCCATTTAGTGGAACGGGAAGATTCCCAGATGATAAAATCAGATAAAACTCAATATTTGCTTAAATCAAAAGTTGATTTTAACAAATGAGAGAAGCTATTTGCTAAAATCAAAGATTTTCTCATTTTCCTGTTGATTTTATCATTTGGGAAACTCTCCTTAAATCAACATTTAATAGGATCAACTTTCCACTAAGAAATATGTAATTGGAGGAAAAAATCAAAACCCACAGGAGGAAAAAGGGCCTATTTTTTCCCAGAAAAAAAGATTAGTTTTTTTTTTTTCGTTGTAACAGCAAAAGGCAGCGGGATTAAAGGTGCTGGAAACCCAGATGAAGAAAACGAGATGAGAAGAAAGAGAAACAGAAAGGGCTGATGAATCCAGGAGCTTACCAGAATGACCAGTCATGGCCAAGAAAAGCACTAAACAAACGAGGATCACAGCCATGATTGTTGTTGTATTGTACGTAGGTGGAAAATTTATTGAGAGATATGACAAGGGTGGATTTAGAGAGGGTTGTTGGTTGGTTGAGCCTGAAAACAACACTGGACAGAGAGAGTGAGAGAGATGGGGGAAATGGTGATGAGAGTGGGGGTATTCAGATTTCTAGTCTCTTGGACAATAATATAATACTCATGAACTATGATGGTGGGCAACAGTGGTGGTTGTCCCTATTTCTTGAAAAATTATTCAGTGCTTTAGGGTAGTACTCCTACACTCCTCCACCATCGCATATGATTGGGTGATTAGTATGGGTGGGTGCACACGGTCTTGATTGGAGTGGTTCTCTAGAAACTTAGTAACCGGGTCATTCCTGGAAGTTCTAAAAAATTGAGAACTAAAACCTAGTTATATGTATAAGGAATTTATATTGGCACTTTCATCTTCTCTATTGACACTCTCTTTTTTGTCTTTATTTACAAAGTGTAAGAGTAATTTTACCTAATAGAGACAAAAAAAAAGGGATCCGGGGGAGGTGTTGCGCAGCCTTGTGCTGTGCGGCGGCTTTCGGTGTTTCGCCGACGTTGTTCTGACGATTCGAGACGTCAACCGCGTAGAGCTCGTCGAGTACTACAACCCTACCAAAAATCAACTCGATCGGATACCGTTAAGTGCCTCATCGGAACGTATATAATTTGAGAAAATATGGAACACACATAACTTGAAACACTGGATGAAAACTAGCAAACCATATTTTTCAATTTTTTTGTGTTCCGATGAGGCACTTAACGATATCCGATCGAGTTGATTTGCAATAGGGTTGTCGTACTCGACGAGCTCTACGCGGTGGACGTCTCGGATCGTCGAAACAACGCTGGCGCGGCGCCGAAAGCCGCCACACAGCACGCTGCGCAGCACCACCCCAAGTCCTTCTTTTTTGTCTTTTATTTACAAAGTGTAAGAATAATTTTATCTAATAGAGACAAAAAAAAAAAAGTGTGAGTAGACAAAATAGATGTGTCAATATCACTTCCCAATATATATATGTCGAATCTAACCAAAACCAAATTGCAAGACCGAACCGATTTAGGTTCGATTCAGGAACTGAGAAGTACCAAATCAAACAAAATTGAGCCTTATATCCCAATCAATTGGGGTCGGCTACATGAATCATTTTCCTACATTGAGCTCTGTTAAGCGCTGCTTGTTCACCTAGATCTAGTATACTCAAATTTTTACGCACTCTCGCATCTAATGTCAATTAAAGGGTCTTCCCCTCTCTGGAGCGTTGCTATCCAAAGCTATCCTATCCGCTCTCTTAACTACTACAATCGCTGGTCTACGATAGACATGCCGAAACCACTTTAGCCTTTTTTCCCTCAACTTCTCCTCTACATGTGCTACACCTACCATCTCGCAGACTATTTCATTTCTAATATTGTCTCGTCTAGTCTTACTACACATTCACCTCAACATAAATTCAAATATGGACATTGTGTATTTAGAAAAAATTTAAGAAGTGAGACCAATAAGAAAGGTAATTAATTGATTCTTATCATAACAATTAATACTCATAATAAATACAAAATAATAAGGTAAAAATTAACTTACCAAATGAAAGTATGTAATTACATTATAGATATATATGTGTACAGATTGATACTCAACTGTTTGGTTTGATTCTAACCATAGTTTTAACTAAACCAAAATTATGGTTTAAGTTTTATCAAAATCATAACTTGACTGCTGTAGAACCAAACCAAATAGGAAGGTTCGTTTGGGACTGGACTAGTTTGGCGATTGTTTTAGTTTTCTTGAACATCTCTATAAATAGTTAGGAGTCCTTGTTTCCCGTTTGATTTTATATGAATCACATAAAAATCAAATACGTAATTTTAACAAATGAGTGAATCGTTTGCTAAAATCAACTAATTATTATTCTTTAGAAAAAATCTACTCTGGACTTTGGAGATGATTTCGGGATTGTGCGATTCCGTTTATTTTTCTGATGATCCATTTTGACGGAATGAATTCCATTATCGGCAGCCAATCACTTAAAATATGAAAATTTAAAAATTTTGAACATCCCATAAGGTTGAGTTCCGCTAAGACATTTCCTGATATTTTCACAAGTCATTCTCCTCATATACGTCAACTGATTTGACAACTTATAATTCAATAATATTTTCTCACAAGTTATTCTCCTTATATACGTCAATTGGTTTGATAATTTATACTGTAATCTAAAAATACCGAGGTGGAAACTCCCATAAGTATAACAACTTGGCACAAGTATTTGGTGTTAATACCACACAATGCTGTCTCAAAAGCACTGGATAATTCCTTCATCTCTGTTGATGTATACGATATGACACCAGTAGTATTAAAGGATTGGGAAGACTGTGTTGTTGGGAACAGGGTAAGCTGAGTAATAAGCTTTTGTCTGCTGTCATTTACTGAATCAATGTACAATGCCACGTGTGGTATTTCCAACGGTCATAAACTCTGTGTTTTAAACCAAAACTTAACCCTGCTTTGGTTTAGTTCTGGCCCATGGATGCTAGAAGGCCGAAGGGTTCTATTCTTGGACTGGGCTTCTTTCCAGCATCCGCCCCATCACATTGTCAAATAGTATTTATACCGATTAGGACTTGGTTCTCTGATGGATTTTATGAAGATTTGATAAAATCATGCCCTTCATATTATCCATTCGTGAAAATTTTTGATAAAATTTCACATTTTTGCATTCTTCATAAAATCAGTTGGAGAACAACCCCTAAGTTTGACTCCTGGTCTTTCCAAAGGCCAGGGTTCGAGCCCTGTCATGGGAGGTTTATTGTTCATGACGACAATCTTTGAACCCCTATAGACTAACTTATTGTCTACCACTTAACCTCCACTGATGTATATCCCTTGAATTATTATTTTTTAAATGAAATGCGGCTTATAACCAGTTGACTTATAAAAAAACAGTTATAGGCCAGTTGGCCTCCACAAAGGAGACTCAGGTTCGAGTCTGGCCCCCGAAGTGGCATTGGAGGGATTTTGGTAGTCCTATACTACTATCAGTTTGTGCTGAGGTGGTGCTATGGTGACGGCATGTTCTCATGGACAGTAGCTATGGCTCAACTGGACATTTCACAGCGGGTCGGGAGTCTCTATGGTCACACCCAAGGGGAGTTGTTACGCTGGTCGCCTCCTCCCATCCTTTTTTCAGATCAAAAAAAAAAAAAAAAACGCTAATGGAGAGGGAATCAAATGTATTTTAATTGTCATAAAGGAGTAAAGTATTCGTAAGTTTTTCAAGGTTGATTTAGGTTTTTAATATTTTGTTCGAAAAAATATACTACTCCCTCCGTTCCAAAATGTTTGCCCCCTACGAAACTACGTGCAATTTTCAAACTAAAAAATAATGTATTCCAAAATAATTTTCAAATTTTTTTGCACCATATTAAAGTTCTCAATGAGATCTATCAAACAAGATCCATATTGCTTAGAAAATTATTTTTGTAACTATATTATTTTTTAGTTTGAAAATTGCACGTA